>JBBPDE010037692.1:0-10140 GCA_037974605.1 Nannopetersius ansorgii
TTGAGAGTAACGTAATTTCAATTCTCTGTATGTCTGGTACGTATGGCAGATTTGACAATAAAGTTGACTTTGACTTTAACTTTGAATATTGATGTTACCCAACCTTGGGCACGGAGTGGTCTATGTCATGTTTTGGTGTGTGTGTGTGTGTGTATGTTGGTCAGGTACCTAGTCAACCCAGGTGTAAGGTATGAAACACCAGCATGAAAAGGACAACAAGCTCATTCTCCCTGTGGCAGAGGGAGAGCCTGCTCACTTATGTCCCTTTCAACAAGAGGCTGGACGCTTTGTTGTAGACACACTTTGTGTGTAGTGACTGGAACCCCTTCTCTCTGTGTCCCCCCTTTCCCTATATCTAACAGGCTTACCGGTGCTAAGCCACCTTTCAGAGTAATGGTACACTGGTATGGAGTACTGGTCTCATATGTGCGTGGGCCTGAAAGCTTCTTTGAGTCGTCGAGGAAGCCGAGCCCCCTCTCTACAGCTGAGTTTGAGTTCCCTTAAGAGTGAAGGACCTCCGGGAACTGTTTAGTTGAAGCGTGTTTCTGTTTGGAGCTCATTGTGTTCATTAAAACCCCTTTAAACTCTAACGCTGTTTCCTGCATGTGTGTTCGACTGCAAGTCCAACGTGACAATGTCCAGAACATCTTAAAGAGAAGCCTAGATTGACTTGAATTCAGTTCAATTGGATGGCAAGAAAACATGAAGAAAAAGTGTCATCAAGCTATATGACTAAATAGATAAGCAATAGAAAATCTAATGTGTATGGAGAGAATTTGACTGGAAAATAATAGTCAGGTATTTTAATATGCCTCTTTTATGAATTTTTAAGGATACTTTTACACTATCATTATAACAAAACATTATAATAAAAATGTTTTTCCTGCCTCTTAAAGATTGAAAGTGTACAAATACCTCTTTTGATATAACTGTCATTTTTTTCTCTCTTCCTTTATTCTTTTCTTTGTCTTTTACTCGTCCAGTGGCGATGAATGTTTGATGAACATTTGATTAAAAGGAAAACTGTTATAATGACCAGTCTCCTTAAATTATTTGTGTAAACTGATGTTTTCTCCCACTACATTTTTTTACTTTAAAATCTCCAAACACCTCCTTGAATCCTTTGAACCGAAGTACGTACAGTCAATTGTGTCTTCTATCTATAATAAAATTCAAACCACATGATCCTTTGCTCCTGGCAAGATAAGCATGATGCCTCAAGTCTGTCCCACCTGAAGTCTTGCTGGTTTATGTTGAATCTTTGTTGAGTTTTTAATCTTTGTCAATTCAAGATTAGAAACATATCTTGGACATGAACAAGTACTGATTTATTTCCGCAGATGTGCAAAAATACTGTTATTAAATACTGATTTCTGTAGATTCATAGTCCAATCTTTTGATACGCCTCCAAATGTGACCATTTGTCATACGTGAACACACCACAGCACACAGTGTGAACAGCACGAAATTCAACCTCTGCATTTAACCCATTCACCAAGTGAAGCAGGGGGCAGCTACGAACAAAGCGCCCGGGGAGCAGTGCATGGGGACGGTACCTTGCTCAGGGTACCTCAGCAGTGCCTAGCAGTCTTGGGAATTGAACCCAGACTTTCTGGTCACAGGGCGAATGCCCTAAGCACTAGGCTACCATGTCCACTGAGAATGAATAGTAACCAAGAAACAGCCTTAAATACTATTAGAATACTATTAAACACTATTAAAATAACAGGTTCGTGCATGAATATTGAAAATTGAGTTCCATTTAATCCAACATTGAATTCTATTCATGTGTGCATCCAACCACCATTTCTAAATTGCTGACCTGGAAAATGTTTACATAAATCTAATTGCCAAAGAAGAAGAAAGCAGAAGGTACATCCCCCAAGGTGAGTGGGAATGATGCATTAACTGAAAGCACATTGAGAGTTGGGGTTCTCTGGAATTGCAGAAAGACTCCCCACTGGCCATAGTGCACACAGCACTGGGATGAAGACAGAATAATGTGTAAGGCACTGTGTGATGTGTTCATGCGGGACTATAAGGGGCCACTTTACTTTAAGTCAGCTCTTTAGAAATGACTAATGACATCTTCCTGATCTACAACAGTTGTACCACACATCTTTAAATGAATCATCCAGTGTCTCTCCACCTACTCCCAGTCTGCTGCATCTGTATCATATGACTGTTTACCACAGACACACTTAAAATACAAGCCAATACGCAGTTCAACGCTGGGTCATTGTCTTGTATTATAAAGCTTCTGCCTCTGAAATGTTTGTCTGTGGAGGTCATGTAAATCATGGCAGACAGAATAGGTTAAGAAATACTGGAGCAATCCAAGTCCACTAAAGCATTTCAGGTGTTATAGCCAAAATAATTATGTATTAGAGAAGTGGTAGCCCTTCCAAAATCCTTTATTGAGCATGTGCATTACTATATTTGATAAATGTATTTCTTTTTATTACTACTAAAGTGAGGGTTTCATAATAGTACATGGTAGTTGGAAGGATGACACTATGGTAAAAAACAAGGAGAAACAATTCTGTGATAAACGGGAAGAAAAATGGCCAAAAAGTATCAAATTAATTTAACTGTAAAAGAGCAGCATTAATCATGAAGTTGAAGTTGAAGTTGAAGTTTATTGTCATGTGTACAGAGTACAGTGTGCAGAGCACAATGAAATTCTTACTCTCTTTCTCTCTTCACAGATAGAACATAAAGACATAAAGGACATGAAAGACATGAAAGACAACAGTGCAGCAGCAGTATTTGGCTGTAGACATCTCTCATGAATAGCTTATATCACTGTATAATATCAGGAAATGGGTGTAGCAGTACATGCATTCCTACTGCTGAACAGTTGGACAGGACATATTTGCTCTCTTATAATGAAACACACACTTGGTGTTAAGTACTGATGACATTCACTGTATAACATTTTTAGAGCTGAGCTGAGGGGTTCATGGAACGGGTTTTCCCCTGGAAAGGGTCTGACACCCTGCTCTAATGTAGAGGTTGTAAATACAAAGTCATTTTGACTGACATCTATACCTTATTACTACAGTCATGAGTAAGAAAATAAATTCCAAATGTACTACTACTTGACACTCTCACCCTCACACACCCCTAGCTACATTTGCTCATGTACATGTCCTCAAGCACACTTCTGAGGATTTTCAAATATGATACTACTCCTAAAGCATATTAGTGAGGAAAATGTCTGCTTTTTATTTCGTTCTATTTAGTTCTATTTAGTTCCTTTTTGGGTTAAATGTCATTCTGTTCCACTGGGGACAACATCTGTGCTGCTCTGCAATTAGTCACATCTCGGATATTTGAGATTTAGTCTAGGTGTTTAGAGCAGGGTCGACAAATCAGTGTGGCCTGAGATCAAGTGGAACCAGGTGTGCTCCTGATTGTTTGGAACAAAAAACCTGCAGGCACATGGGCTTTTGTGGATAAGAAAACCCAAAAGAGAAAACAAGTTTGACACACTTCGCTATCTGAGTGGACTGAGTTTTGATTAAGGGCTACCAGAGCAGGGGAACCTTCAAGAACATCTTGAAGAACCCCCTTTCCTGAAACACTATCTGTCCTAAATCAAGCTTGTACTTTTAGTTTAAACAGGCTTACATCTTCTTACATTACTCCCTGTTTCAGAGTGAACTTTACTGGCATCTCAACCATATACAAGTATACAGAGATGAGCCTCCATAGTGCCCATATAGTGCAACAGTCATAAGACATTGTGACACAAACAAAACAGTACAATAAGACGTATAAAATAAGGTGAGGGTGAGATTTAACTCATTGTGCATTGAATATAAATATATGAAAACTAAAGTGTGCAATGGTTATGCAAATGCAAAAAAACCCAATATTGTATAAACAGTATAACAATATAAAACAGTAGTGAATAAAAGTGAAAAAGTAGCTTGAGTATACATTCTTAAAGGTCTGTGCATTCTTAAAGAATTAGAACTCTCCTCTGGTCCTCCCACCGCCCTGAAGCCTGAGTGTTACCTCAAATTGTAAGCCGCTTTGGATAGTGTGCAAAATGAACATAATGTAATGTATTCCCCAAGTCCCATTTGATTAGTAGAAAATAGTGACTGGAAAGTGAAAGGAATCTGGCCAATGCAGAATTAACACTTAAGCATTATTTAACCTACAACTTTTTGTACTTCTATTCAAACTGCTTTTCCTAGGCTCCTATTATTTCTACTACCCACAGAAATGACGATGCTTTTACTGAAGCATGGGTTCAGGCTCTCCTTGCTGCTGCACAACCTGATCCTCTCAGCCAGGCAATCACTTAACATCTGAAGGTACACTGAAGGGCTTTGAGACAGGGGTGATTAGACCAAGCCCATAGTTTGATGCAGCTGTTCTCTTGGGAGGCCAAAAACTAAACAAGTCAAATGGCGAAGCATATGTTTCAAATCTGGCACTGTGCCGTTCACATGTGAGGGCCCAGGCCAGAAATGAAGTACAAAGGACCTCTAAAATTTACCATATGGTCTTTTTGTAGGCTTTCCTAGTAAGTGACATAATACATTACACATCTCATATTTCATCTTGCACTGACTTTCTGGTGTGATGTTTCAGCCTTCATACGTGGTATATAGAGTCTTCATGTAAAATATACATTTTTGCCAGCACTGACATTCTGCTATACAAGTCAGGCCAATTCACATCAGGAGTTTGCATGTCATCTATGTGATAATAAACAAAGTTCAGGCCTTGAAATGGGCGAAAACATCACAGAGACAGTTCCCCACATGTGGCTTTCTCCCATATAAAACCCAGGAAACATTGAGCATCATTACAATAAACATCTCTAGATTTTTTAAGATTGCTAAGGAAAACCACAATAACCTCTAGGTGTCTGAAGCTTTGCTATAAACATGTTTATTAAATCCCTCCATTTACATAACTAGTCTAACTTATGCACTCTTTGTGTTTTCCCTGAGGCGAGTCATCGGAGTCTTGATTAGTATCATCTGGGGCTACAGGAACTATGTTAACATGTGCTTGATTAGGCGGTTTTCCTGTGATTTGAGCATTTACTGTGTGTTTTCTTTGAACCAGACGCTTGAAGTTGTAATATGAAATGGTTACAAAGTTGCTAAATTATCTAAGAAGGAAACTGTTTTGTGCAGATTCACCACTTCCATTATCAAAATTACTTTAAATAGCTCACACGTAGGTTTATTCCTCATTTTGGACTAAAGTGTACATTTGTTATCTTCTCAACAAAGAACTATTTTGTATCAACTCTCACTCACTAATGAACTCACTTTCTGTAACCGCTTAATCCTCAGTACCCAGAGCCTATCCTGGGTCAATGGACACGAGGGAATCTCTCAAATAGTGAAAGTCGGGTTCCAAAACCAGGTGCCAGTGGAAGTAAAACTTCCCAACATTTAACACATATAGAAGTGTATAGATGTAAAAAATGTAAACACATGAAAAGAATCAGAGAATGCTTAATGTGGGAAACATGCTGTGTGCACTCTATGCAACATAATTAAACAATACATCAATAACTCAGCGCTCAGCAGGACGTCACTGCACAAAAATGAACTCATAGCATGGGCTGTTTCACTTTACACTGGTCTGGCAGGCAAGGTCTCATGACCAAATGCTTTAAAGGTTCAAACGAAAATGTAAGGAGAAGAGTAAAAGAATATTAATAAAATAAAGTATTTTTATTAAATATTAATAAAAATACTAATCATTTAAATGAATCCTTAATGCAGGAACCTATAGGTCTATTAACGGAAGATTATGTGGTGCTATAAAATCAAGAGGTTTTACCTGATATGCTTTGTAGCCTTTTGCCTGGATGAATGGTTTTTAAAGGAAACCCTATGAGAATGAATGAACATGAAATATGGTAACAATTTACAGGGAACAGCTCAGATCTGCAGAACCAGACAAACTACTAACCTTTTGTTCAGATTGACTTCTTACAGCCTGTTAAAATATGGTATGATGTGACATAACTGAAAACTAAAAGTTTGATTTTCAGAATGATAAGATAAAACATAAAATAAGACTTACTCCCCCTCCATATGGACCACAATCACTCTACAAACAGATAAACCAGGCACCAGTCATAACATGCAAGCAAGCTCTTTACAGGCCCGTTAAAACCAGCCAGATAGCCATGATTAAAATTTGGCTTGTTTGAAGTTAAGAAGAACTGTTTTGCCTCTATAACCTGGGGGGACCTTGACCTCCCACTGCTTCCAGAGATAAAATGAAGAACAAAAAGCCTGCTGTGGTCATGTAGCTCTGCACAGGTTGACTGTGCTGAGGATCCCTAAAATATTGGAAATCCTGACTCCTCAAATCTTCAGGTCTCTCTGCTGGAACCTCACACAATACATAATCGGGGTCACTGTAATGTAAATGCTCATCTACACCAGTTAAAAACTACAGCCAGGTTTGAACAATATTTAGTTTTCTAATGTGTTGCAGTGAAAAAACAATTCACCCCAGACAATCACATATAGCTCAGCAGAATACACCATTATTGCTGTAACACTATAACATCTGAAAATCATCATTTTCATATCCTCTCCTTCTTGCACCAAGACAACATATTTGGAATCACAGTGGTTAAGGCATCTGGCAGACATCTTTAATAATGCACTTCAAGTATTCAGCATTTACTGCATTAGAATGGCCAAAGCTGAAACCTCTATCAAATTCTCTTTCAAGTTTATCTACTTTTGGGCCAAATACCTCATTGCCAGCACTTCAGTATTTGGCACACATTCATTTATATATCAGGAGTGATAAAAATGCACCTACTACTGCTTTATACTGAATTACTACTGTAGTTTAAAGGGCCCATATTTTTTGTGTCCTTGCCTACTGCTCTTTGTGATGTTTGTGTGTGTTTATGTGCCAAAAACAGTCATTTGTTTTTGCGTGACCATATTTCATCCAATCATGTAATTATTATAGACAATAAAGCATGTTGTTTTTAATATTGTGACTTCAAGACAGACATGTGTAAACAATCTCTGTTTCTCTAGGCAAACTTTAATTCCTCAGGGTCCATTGTAATGCACTTATAATTTCACACACTAGAAATGTTCAAAGGAGTTTAATTCAGTAGATGACAGGCAGTACAAACACATTCAGTTTCTTTCTTTAGAAACTGGTCTTGACTTATTTTGTCCTTATGTTTGGGTTTACTCACACGCTGAAACATTTTTTTCTCAGTTTTAGCTTTATGGCCATTGCATGTTGGCCTTCTAATATTTCCCAGTTCATCACATAATCCATGCCTCCTTTAATAATGTTTAATGCCACAATATGATTTTCAGAGAAGCAGTTCTATGACATGGGACTCCCTCCTCTGGGTATGGTGTGGTTATCTTGGGATTACATGCAACCCTTCTTTCTCCAAACATCGTCATTTCCTGCCATGTTTGTCAACATGCCTTTCTGTCCATGTATTATCATGGTGTTATGGTATTAGGGTAGGAGCGTATGTGGATCTGTGCGGGGAAGCTTTACCCAGTGTTTTGAATTTGCACATTTAAAGAAATAAAGTTGTCCTCAGAGACAGGTGGGGAGGTGGCTGAAAAAAAAACAGGATAGTCGAATTATTGCTACAGAGATACATTAATATTAGTTTATACTTATTAGCCTATTATATATTTTTTGTTTCTGTTTAACCAAAGTCAAAAGTGTAAATTTGAAATGTATATACAGTATATGCTTTGTAAACATCCTAAAATGTATGAATTCTTGTTTCTCCTCAAAATCTGCATAGTCCTTTTCCAAACTTGAACAACATCCAAACCTACTTAAATACACTCTTTTAATAAAAGTGAGGAACAGGCAACAACCTCACAGGGTGACTCAATAATACTTAAATAAAAAATTATGAACAGTCAACCAAAGATAAAGATAAAGATTGGCTGGGATTGACAGAGTCTTAACAAATAGTCAATTCATACATCTGGATGCATTTTATGTTAGAGCATATGTGTCAAGAATGTGTTTATGCACTTTTTTGAAATCTTGTGGTGGTCTCGCAATGTCTTTCAACTTCTGGTCTGGTTATTTACTCCAAGACAAAGGCTTTACGTTAAAGAAACAGATGGTAATCATTCATTACATGTAATCTAAACAAGACTTGAGAACAACAAAATGTCTCAGTGATGGCCAATGCTGGCTCTAGCAAAGCGATCTCATTGGTAAATATTAGCCATTGGCATGCAATCATGCAAGTCCAAGTGTCAATTCATCTGCACAGACAATGTACTGCCTGCATAGTTAGCACAATGTAATTGACCTATCTAAGCTCCATTCTAAAAGTTTGTTCTGGTGTTAATTTAGGCTAAGGATTATATTCACTGCATTTTAAGTGTCAAGTTAAATTACTACTTTGAATTTGTGGTTTAAAATGTTCAAGATGTTGCAGCTACTTGAAACTAAGCAAGTTGGAAATTACCCTTTGGTCAGTTACAAAATTATATCAATCAGTATGACCGTTCAAGATCATAATGAATATTACTTGCAATCTAAATTAAATCTAAATGCAATCTAAATCTAAACTGAATTCAGAGTTTCTGACAAAATTTGGTGTAATTAAACAGCACAGCAGACAACAGTGTTGAGCCTCATTAAACACATCTGTGGAAAACGCTAAGCTTGAACCACATCAACCGCTTGGTATAGATTAGACTGTTGGACCAATGCAGAAATAACAGCCTGTCTCTTAATGTGGAAAACAGTGCTGTGCATCATTAAACACTTCTGTGGGAAATGCTAAGCTTGCAACACATCAAGCACTTGGTGCAGATAGAACTGGTGGACTAATGGAGAAATAACAACCTGTCTCTTAATGTGGACTAAACAAAAGAGGTGAGAGCACACTGTTCTCTGCTCAGCATCAAAAAATACAAGTATTATGGATAAACCCATTCACCCACTCCCACAGTCTCACTCTCTTCTACCTTCATCTGGAAAAAGATTCTGTAGCATATGGGCCCTCACTGTCAGGATGGGATACAGTTTCTTCCCTCAAGGCATCAGACTTCTAACTGAATCAGTATTGTTCCCACACAAAGATCCTCCTTGTCACGGTGAAGACAAGAATATTTGGTGTACTGTGCCCGGGTTGTAGCGTGGAGGAAGAACTCAGATGTGAGACTGACACTCCTGAACTTAACTGCTTATCACTTACACAAGCAGACAAACAAACTCCCAAATCAGAAATCACCACCAACTAGCTACCCTATGAACGAACTCACACTGCATAATTCTTATTATTGATATTCTGGTATATTTTTGAACTGTTGCTGATATTTTCTTGGAAATCTTTGCACAATAATTATTGCTGGACAGTATATCTGTTATTGTTATTCCCTACCTCATGAATACTGGCATTTTTGCACATTTGGTAGCCTAGTGCTTAGGGCATTCGCCCTGTGATCAGAAAGTCCGGGTTCGATTCCCAAGACTGCTAGGCACCTCTGAGGTACCCTGAGCAAGGTACCATCCCCACACACTGCTCCCCGGGCGCTGTGTTCATATATGCCCCCTGCTTCACTTGGTGAATGGGTTAAATGCACAAGTATTTCGTGCTGTTCACACTGTGTGCTGTGGTGTGTTCACGTATGACTAGATTGTCACTTTCACATTTAACTGCTCAGTTGCTAGAATGCACCATCTGACATAATACCATTCATTCATTCATACTGTTTCTGCTTCTTGACCAGTGCACTGTTATGTATTGTTTGCTATTGTGTTCTTTATGCTCTCTGTGTATTCCTGTCCACACTTCTTGTATTTTGTGATGCACCATGATCTTGAAGGAGCATTGTCTTGTTTCACTGTGAGTGGCTAAAATGACAGTAAACACTTACTTAACCCTCCTATTCTCCTTGGGATCAATTTCACCCCTTTCAATGTTTATCACTCAAAATGAATAGTTGCCTTTGTTTTGTTTACGAGAGGGAAAGGGGGAGTCACCAACATCAATCATTCTGGTTCATTCTGTGAGAGTCATGAATTTGCCCCCAAATTAGAACAGATTTGGATGAAAGATTTGTAAGATAGACTAACTCTAAAACTGAAAGTTTGACCTGACGGTGGCGCTACAGGAAAGGT
>JBBPDE010037701.1:0-10140 GCA_037974605.1 Nannopetersius ansorgii
TGTCACGATAGAGGTGATATTTCATGTTTTGGCCCTTGAATTTTGTTCAAAATAAAATGAACCGCTCAATTTTTTTTGAAAATTAGTCGTTTAGATTAATCGACTAATTGAAAAATTAGTTGAAAGATTAATCGTTAGAAAAATAGTCGTTAGTGGCAGCACTAAATTTAACCACAATGAACGTGTAATTTAACGTTTTCTTTAAGGTACTTACACTTCAAAAGAGACGCGTCTCCGTCTTCCGCCATTTTTTGAACCTGCCGTCGTCTCTTGGGATAGTGCAGTGTCCATCGGATGCATACTACAGAATTTGGCCGGAAGTAGTAGGTCATCCGAAAACTACTCGCATACTGTTTTTCCCCATACTACTCCCATACTACTGGGCTCCCCTGTCAGGCAGGTAATGACGGTGGATGTGGTAATTCATAAGATTGAATTCTCATGTTTGTTCTAATTTGACCAAGGTGATAGTTAAAACCATGTGGTCCACTCTTCATGGAGGACACAGAAGTGGTTGCCTGACATTTTAAAAGTTGTGACCTCCTGACATTAATGCTCTGGTAATTAATTTTACTTTTATTAACTTTTCTTAATTGTTTTTATAGTGATGATTTTAAAGTGTATCGATTATGCCTCTTTTTTGTGGCATTGGAATGTTCCATTGTTTTCTTCTGTTACTGTGCTGTGGGAAGTACGGAACACTCGTGCAAAGTAGGCTTATATTTGTAAGTGTTTTTGTGTTGCGTTTTGTATGAGTGCTGTGAATGAAAACTGGGAACTAATATTCATTGTTTCTTTTGAAAGGGACCAGGCCAGCCACTGATTTTTTTGTTTTGGTTATTGTTGGAGTTTTGGGATTTGTTTGAAAATATACTTCTATGTTTTTCGTTTTTTGAGCTTAAATGTAACAGTTGTGTTTGGTGTCGGATAAATAATAAATTCAGTAATAAATCAATACAGTTTTTAGTAATACATATGCAGTAAATGACCAATTATTACCAATTTTTTTTTAATCACCAATCATTTTTATAGTTCACTGTTCATCTAGCAGTGCATCTTATTCAGGGGCTTCAGGATGAGTCTATTGTATTGAGCCCCTGTATTGAGCCCCCTTTAAATAGCGGAAAGCAAGAGGGGAAATTCTGGACTGCCACTGCCAAAGGTGCATTGCATCAGCCAATCAGCAACGAGGATAAATAAATTGCGTTCTCTGATTGGCTTTCAAACCTCCCCCTTCTGAGTCAGAACGGCAGTCTGACAGGCTTTCTCTGCGCAGTTCGAGAAAAGTCCTGGGGCCTCATTTATAAAACCTTGCGTAGAACTCGTACTACAAATGTACATGCGCCCACAAGACAAAAAAGGCAAAGTCAGATTCATGAAAACTTGCTCAAGCACATCTGCAAGCAAAATATGCTTTATAAATCACAGTCTACCTGGGACTGTTCGCACGTGGATTTGAGCACAATTCTCCCTCAACACGACCCCGTTTAAACATACATGGCAAATGCAAATCACCTCATGAATATTTAAGCACCGACTTCAACCTGAAAAAATGGCATAATGGCAGGGAAAAAGTAAAACAATAGTTTGCTGGTCTCAGTAGTGAGGTGACAGAGTATTATCCTGATGTCAAAAATGTGTTCACTAAATATTTGATTAAAACGATTGAAAGGTACAAAAACACAGACGGTTGTATTACAAACTTCAGTCAAACTAAACAGAATAAAAAGTGACTTGCATATTAAGATTTACACACTTCTGTTAAATCAATAAATTGATTGAAATAAATCTTAATAACAGAACATCACAGTCCATGTTTACTAACACTGAGCAAAGGGATACTGTACCTCTAGTGGTCACTATAGTAGCGTTTATTTGTACCTTCAGTGTTCCGGTAGGTAGATTAGGCTGTATGAAACGAACAGTCATGGTTTCTTACTCTGCATACATAAATCATAAATTAAATAAATGTATAATCAATAATTGATTTTAATACAGTATTTTGTAAATAAAACGTTTTTAAATTACGTTTATTATAATGCATTTTATTCAGTCAATTTTGAGAATATTTACTTAACATTGTCACATCATTGCTTCAGCGTAAAAACATACTAAAACATACTAAAAGAAAATAATCTTTATTAGTTGCATCAGAGGTCTCCTGAAAGTCTTCTTTTCTGTATTTGGGTTTTACAGGGTTTAGTAGTCACAGTTAATACATATAATACAAAAGCAACAGCACAATCATTGTTTTCTGTAATGTTTAATAAATATCCTAATATATGATCTTGAAGAGATTTACAATCAGCAACAATAACATTGTTCTTAATCATAAAACCTCACATAAATGGTCTATTTATTTAGGTATTCCTGTCTAGTGTAGGTGATGCACAGACTCTCTGGTTTACCTCCAGGAGAGGTGGGGAGGTGTCTCTCTAACGCGGCAGGCATTAGAAGTATAGCTTCGATTTGAGTTATATATTTTACTTAAATTTATTCACTGAATTATAAATGACTGAATTAATGGTGCATTACCTCCCAACACAATTATACAGGCCTATGTACTAAAAAAAAGCGGCTGCATTTTTTTTCCCCAAAATGTTCACATGCTTGAGTCAGAGTTTCCAAACATATGCACACATTTTGCCATCAAGTTTTTTCTATAGATCACAATGTATGTAGGAAGAGGCGTATGCCTTGTTTAGGCCCCATTTTGTAAGTACACAAATGTAGATGAGGCCCCAGGGCTGTCCCTGCTTGGAGTACAGCGGTATTTAACCATCCCAAGAAATGCTTATTTTGTGTTCTCTGAACAGTACAAACGTTTTTATTTATATTTTATATGTAAATGTATCTGAATGTATGTTAATATGTTACAAAATTAGTAAATTATATTTCTCTTAATTTAGAACTAAAATGCGTAAAAAAAATATTGCCATGAAAAAAGCAAATAAGAAATGCGCTGAATATTTGCAGTTTCCACATTATTGTGAGGATTTCCGGGTACAATTATCAGTTTTCAGAAAGAATCCACATCAGACTGATTCCCCTATTCCTAATCCATATAAAAGCAGAGGTTAATATATGCTGACATACATCCATGCAAGCTGCAGCCAGCCGACACAGCAAGCATCCAGTGCTCAGAGTCATGTTTACTGCCCGAGTGTGTTAGCGAAACATACAGGGAATGTGATTCCGGTTGATGGCATCTCTGAAGCACAACAGTATAAAACAACAATCGGTAAAGATCTGTGTCCATGTTCCTGCACTTCGTGTGTGTGTGTGTGTGTGTGTGTGTGTGTGTGTGTGTGTGTGTGTGTGTGTATGTATGTCAGTGGCAGCTCCTCAATATTTTTGGTGAAACAAAGCCCCCTGTTGCGCCTCGAAACAAACTCAGTACCTCCCCACGTTCTTCACCTCTATGTTCTGCTTTTGCTGCCTCACATTTTGATGTCTTCCCTCAACCTCCTCATAGTTACTGTTAAATCACTACAAAATATAAAAAACAATTAGTGTGCAAATCTTACAAACACATAATAGCAATGCTTAGTTCAGCAGTATATAATTAACAATATTTCTAAATCCCAAGAAAACATATCTAACGTCTTTCTCACCTTATAAATTCCTGGTCTTTTTGGTGAAGTCGTTAATCTCTGTCAGACTGACAGGGATTTTTTTCCCCAGGTATTTCACCAGTTCCAGCTTGGCTGGGTGGTGGTGGGGATCGACATCGGCGGACTGGACATTTGCCCAGTGGGTCGATGTCAAGTTTGGGCCAGCCAGGCCGGCGAGGAGAGACGAGGCATGTGTTTATGTGACAAAGATTGCCAAGATGCGGTGCACTATTTAAGCAACAGTTAAGTGTCTGAAATGAACTAAATGTCACCTCCCCTTGTTCACTAGTTAGCCCCATATATAGCAAATTGAAAATACTATGTAGTGATCAAGTGCACTTTTCAGACACAGCTAAAGGCGGCAATTGGCCACAGTGTTATGTCAGTCATTTTGAAGTGGAGAACTACCCAATCACAGTAGGCAGTCACTTATTTCACGGGTAGGATTTATTTACCATTAGAGTCCATTGAAACCTGGAAAATCCACGAGCCGCCAGGTCTGAGGAGATTTACATTGAATTAAATGGTGATGCTGTGAAACTGTTTCACTTTAATTCTCGCAGTTTCACTGTGGTTGGGGGGCGCTGTTTCATGTTTTTGACTAGAGCCAAACTGTAACGCTACTGAGGTGCTGAAATTAGGAGAGCAGCCTTATTTTTATCAGCATTTTGTTTCACACCATCTTGGTGAACATTGTAATATGATAAACAATCTAGAACTTATATACAGAAAATACAAAGAAATACAGCATGTATATCACAAAGTGTGAACTGAATGCAGCTAGATCAGCCAATCTGTCTTCTGCTATGATTCTTCTTTACCTTTCTGCAGCCTTCAACAGGGTTAACCATCAGATCCTCTTGGCTACCCTCTCCAGCCTTGGGATATTGGGCACAGCCAGGCAATAGTATGCATCCTACTTTGATGACCAGAAGTACCAGGTAGCATGGCAAGGCTCTCAGTCTGCCCCGCAAAGATTGTCCACTGGTGTTCCTTGGGGCTCGGTCATGCTTTCTACAGCTCAATGTGATATCTTTATTATGTTTTAGGTTTAAATTGAACATATCCCCCAGAATCTGTCTTCAACCAATCTGTCACAAAGTCCTTTATTGTGCCCCCTTCCTAGCTTCCCTAGTTTCCCTAGTTTCTGGTTGTGTGCCCTCATCTTTTAAAACTGCTGTAATAACTGTTCTTAAGAAATTTGGTGCAGACCCTGATAATCTCAACATCTTCTGCCCAATCTCTAATTTACCATTCCTTGGAAAAATACTTGAAAAAACTGTTGAAACTTCATACTCATCTTGCCAATAATACTCTGTATGAACAATTTCAATCAGGTTTTCATCCCCTACACAGTACAGAGATGGCACTGGTCAAAATTACAAATGACCTATTGATGGCTGCTGACACTAGACTCCTAAACAAATTGATTCTGGACGTTTTTTCTTCTAACTTTCTTAAACTTAAAAATGATAAAACTGATTCTTCTGGTTGGAAAAAAGGCTACATTGGCCAAATCAAACAACGTTTTCCTAACTGTTGACAAATCTATGGTCTCACCTGTCCCTGACGTTAAGAGTCTGGGGGTTCACTCGCATCAATAAAAAATTCACTCTGCTTATATTCATCTGCGTAATAATAATTGGCTATGTCCATCTCACTTCTGCTAGTGCGGCCATCTTGGTACATGCTTAAGTGACATCTCGCATTGACTACTGTAAAGCTATACTCTCTGGTTTCCCACAAAAAAATCAGTTTCAGGCTACAGTTTTCAAAATTTAGCAGCCTGTAAAATTACCAGCACATCTTCTATTGATCATGTTACCCCTGTCCTCCAGCAGCTCCACTGGCTTCCTATATCCAGCTTCCCAAATATTGCATTGTTCAGCCATGTTGCAACTCACCTGTTGAACTCTCTTCCTGATATCCGCAACAGCGATTCACTTTCTGTCTTTAAATCATGTCTTCTGTTTGACCCCTGTTCTAATCAATGCACCCAATTAAGAAATGATTGTTCTATTTAATTATTTTACACATTGTTACTGTTTGTTTCCTGTTCTTGTAACTCACCTATAAATAAAATGCATTATTATTATTATTAATAATATTACTGCTACTCTTGGGGGTGTATTA
This sequence comes from Nannopetersius ansorgii, assembly GCA_037974605.1. NCBI lineage: Eukaryota > Metazoa > Chordata > Actinopteri > Characiformes > Alestidae > Nannopetersius > Nannopetersius ansorgii. The sequence continues at coordinate 5,748 of JBBPDE010037701.1, forward strand.
GCCTCACATGGTTTTTCCTACCACGCAGATGACATTCAGCTTATTCTTCAGTGAAGGATCTCGACCTGCATCTCAGACTGTCTGGCTGAGCCACGACCTCACTGTTTCTTTTGAGAACTGTTATTGTCCCCTTAAAGAAGGTGTGTCATGCTAGATGAATTACTATCATTTGTGTTGCACGTTAACCAGATGTAAAGGACATGCAGAGACTGTCTTTACAGCCTCAGAACAATCCAAATATTTCTTACCTCTGAAGCTACACAGTAACTCATTTAGTCTCTGGTCATCTCTAAACTGGACTAGTGCAACTCTCTACTGGACTTCCACTGAAGGTAACTAGAGACTTCAGCTGATTCAGAATGCAGCTGCAAGGTCAGTGTTTATTGTTCCTAAATTATAACACAGTACGTCTCTACTACAGAATCTCCACTGGCTCCCTGTGGCCGCTTGTATTACATTCAAAACCTTAACACTCGCCTTCAAGGCCAAGAACGAGGCAGCTCCTTACTCATCAGCTCTGATAAAGCAGCATCACTTCTCATTGAGCCTACGCTGTTCAAAAGAAGAGGAAGACCCACATCAGACTCTTCTCAGTCTCAGCCCCCCAGTGATGGAACAAATTCCCTCTTTAGATCTGGAGTCCCTCACTGTCTTCAAGCATCATCTGAAGAACCACCTCTTTAAGGAGCACTTTGGTGACTAACCAGTCCTCTTACTTATTGCTTATACATATTTTCTTATATATTAAAAAAGCCCTCGGGCCCTCACCCTCCTAACTGTTTTTCCTTACTTGTGTATTATCCACTGACTTTCTGTCCTTTTACAGGGTCAGCATTCAGAAAATAGATAGAAAAAATAGACAAAAACTACAATTGTATCAATAATTTTCTGTCTAATAAAGGTGAAAATCCAGCAGATTGTTTGTTGGGTGTTTGTTTAGTAAATATTAAGTAGAAGCATGTAGATGTAGAAAGTCCTACTGAGACCTTTCCTCTTAGAAAACTATTCCTGTTCCCTATCACTGACTACACAACCGTAAACTAGTTGACGATTCTCCCAGGATCTTCCGAACCCTGGTTGTCAGGCCCCTCCCACAGCAGCTGCTTGGGGTTCTGCAGCCTGGAGGAACAGGTGTGAACAGAACACCCTGTCCCACTCTGGAGCTCCACAGCGCCACCACCAGGCCTGCCTGAACATCAATATACTGAGCCAGGAAACCAAATAATACTAAAAACAATCTTGAAAGTCACATGGATGAGAACTACAGCTGCATTTTTAAAGAATTATTCCCTACTATTCTCACCAAAAATCTAAGGGGTTGGAACACAATTTCTTCAGAGTTACAGTTTTTCTCCATTGGTTTGGCTCATTTCTTGAAACAGAAATGACATTCTCATAATAACATGGTCAAATCTCCAAACCATCTTGCAATTGTACACAACAGAATGGCATTTCTCATTGATTTCATTGAATTGCAAATGTCTTAGTACATTTCTCAATTGTCTCAGGGCATATTTGTAAATGGTTATGTACAAGTAGCCCACATTTAGCACATTTTCCAAATTAAAAGATCTTGCTATTATAAACTGATTAGTTGATTCTCAGTCTAATGGTTGTTCTCTCCAAAACATGTCAGCATGATTTGAAGTCATCATATGCACAATAGTCTGTTCAATTGTCAAAATTGGTCAAGAACACCATATACGAATTTCTTGGAACATTTGATAAATTCTTGACAGTAATTGACAGTCAGGTAAAATTAGAACTTGACTAATAAAGGAGGAGTTTCCCACATCTCAGATGACCAACCAAACAGTTTAGCTTCCCAACAGGTGCGTCTATGGTTGTGAAATGCTTCCAAGCATGTATATATGGAGCTTGGCCAGGGGCAGTACCATTTGCAGTACGAACATGGAGGTACCTCACTAAGTAAATGAACAAGGGCAACTTCCTGCTCGAGGAAGAGGAAGAGGAGGAGGAGGAGGAGTGAGAAAGCGTGGTGGTGGAATAGGGGGAAGAGGCCAAGGAGCATGAAGACACCATGCTGTCCCGGATAAAATTCGGGCCACAGTTATAGACCATGTTGTCAACCATCACATCACAATGGCAGAGGCAGGTCGCCTAATGTGCCTCATTCTACAGTCTCCTCCATTATCCAAACCTTTTGCAGGGAAAACAGATATGTACTCAGTCAGTGATGGAATTATTGTATGGGAGACATTACTGTATATATGTGCGGCCTACTGTACTGTAATATCCTACCTCAATGTGATGTTACAGTATGATACTATAAAAATGATAAAGAAAATAAACTGGAATTATTGATAAAGTTTAGAGTAGTATTCCAGTCACTGGGAAGTCATGCATTACAACTGTAAATAAAACAGCAACACAATTACATTGGTAACTTATTCTGTAACAAATACATTAGGCCAAGTTTACAAATTGTCATACAGTGTTGTCCTTTGACTTCTATGTCTGGGATTGGGTGACAACCTCACACGGGTGGCAGAGGAAAACTTCTCAATGAACGACAAGAACAGGAGATCTGTAACATGGTGATTGCAAATAATGCTATCACATTGAGACAGATCCATGATGCAATCCTTCAAGACAATGCCATATTGCAAAATCAGCATATCCACAATAGACCAGGTACTGAAGAAGCATAAGATGACCATTTAGCAGATGATGTGATCGTAACATCATTGGCCAGCAGTCCACGGTGGATGTCAAAGACCAGTGAGTGGGCAATTTAACAATCTCCCTCTCCAGGACCAGTGAAAGTGTTACTGTTGTTGTGAAACTTTATTTACAGCACTGTAGGCTAGATATAATATTTCTTGGGGTTTTTTTTTGTGTTTATATTTCGTACAAACATTTTCTTTGTCTGTACTCTAATGTATGGGAGGTATTTGAAGTGTGTGAATAAAAATGCTTACAGTTTCCTTGGCAGTATGAGTGCAGTGTGTGTGATATCAAACTTTGTAGGCTGCTCTATCTGTGAAATCCTTGTATTCTATTAGCTAGACCCCTGCCATAGTGACAAAACATCTAGGCATGTTGACTTGCAGTGCTTACACAATGCCAAAGGGACGATGCATTTTGGGGGCACTGACTATTTATATGAGAAAGAAATTTAGTTTTGACGCATGGGAAAACTGTTTTGGGAGAGATATGAGCTTTTGCAGGTGATCCATGGTGTTGTGCTGAACCATCCAGGTTATTTTGGCAAAAGCACTAAGTGAATGTAAATGAGCCAAAGCAATTGAGGAAGATTTTTATAATTTTTAAGGTTCTGACTCTTTATATGCGAAAGGAATCTAGATTTGAAGCATGTGTGAACAGTTTTGGGAGAGATATGAACTTTTGCTAGTGAGCTGTAATGTTGCACAGAACTGTAAAACTATTTAGCCAAATGGTCTTATAGTTTTAAGAATGTAATTTCTGTTTCAGGAAATGAGCCATACCAACAGAGAAAAACTGTAATATACTGTTACAATAGAGCTGCTGTTAAGTGCCTAGAGTTTGTATAGAGTTGCTGTAGACCTGCAATTGTTCCTGTTATGTTGCCAAAGTGTAACCATAGAGTTAACATAGAGCCGCTATAGAGTTCCTGTAGAGCTGCCATAGTGTTTCTACAGAGGTTCTATGAAGAGCTGCTTTAAAGATCCCATAGAGCTTTGCTATAGAGTTCCTATAGCACTGCAGTAGAGTTTCTATCGAGCGGCCATAGAGTTTCTATAAAACCACTATAAAGTTCCTATAGAGTTGTGATACAGTTTCCATTGAGGTGCGTTGAAGTGATCTGACACAGGTCCTGAGAAGTTCTAGTATCAGCCCCAATTTGCAGCTTGTCTTCTTCAGAAGCCCCTGATTGGCTTGTGCATTTAGCTGCGGGGCAGCAGGTTAGATGTAGACTGGTGATAAACATGTCTGGACTGTAGATCAAAAACACATACCATCAATCAACAGTCTAAGGAGGAGCTGCAGGGGAGGGCCTGCCAAACAAACAAACAAACAAACAAATAAAGCTATTCACGTTTATGTTGGACTGTATGATGTGTGAAATGAAGCATTGACCTTATTATCAAAAAATAAGGAAACCAAAAGAAATGTGTATGAGAGGGAAAGAGAGAGAGAGAGAGGGAGAGAGAGGGAGGGAGAGAGGGACGGAGGGCGGGTGAAGGGACAGAAAGAGAGGAGCACAGAGAGGCCAGTGTTTTGGGGAAGAAAGAGATTCAGTCACTACAGAGAGTGTAGGTGCGAGAGAGAGAGAGAGAGAGAGAGAGAGAGAGAGAGAGAGAGAGAGAGAAAGACAGACAGAGCGAGGGGATAGAAAAAAGAGACACAGATACATAGGGAAAGAGAAGAGGAGACATAAGAAAAGAAA
>JBBPDE010037729.1:0-10139 GCA_037974605.1 Nannopetersius ansorgii
TGAAGCAGGGCAGGTTGGCCATTATCACGGGTCAAGCAAAAACTAGTGATTACCACTGTACTCACACACAGTTTAACGAAGTGAAATGGCATGTTCAAACAAATGCAGAATAGTAATTAGTGGAGCATACGCTTTCATTACTCCTTAGCTCTATTATCCCAATGTCTTGGCCAAATCAAATTTAGGGCAAAACAATTGAACCATGACTTTAAATAAACAAAAGAAGAGTAAGACCTGAAAAAAGACTCTGTCTTGGCCCCAGTGGTGGAATGAACTCTCTCTTGCAATCAGATCTGTGAAGTCCTTCACTGTTTTTAAGACCCAGCTCTTTATGGAGCATCTTGGTGACTAACCAGTCCTCTCGTTCATCTCTCATGCATCATTTTCTATATATTAAAAAAAAAAACTGTTTTTCCTTATGTTTGTATTAAGCTCTGACTTGTTGTTTTACTCTTTCACTGGGTTTGTTAAAGTGTGTAACTTAAAAGCGAGATGTTGAGCTTTATAAGTATGACGAACAGATTCTACTAAAGCACTGAAGTACGTCGCTCTGGACAAGAGCGCCCGCTACGTAAATGCAGCAAACTTAAACGTACTAAATTACATTATGGCAGCTTGAGAGAAAAGATCCCACAGAAGTCTAACGGGGAATGCAGGAGAAGACTTGAATTTGAAGCCGTACCTTGACTGCACCTCCTTCTATGTAGGCTGATACTTCATCGATGGAGAGCGTGGGCTCGTCTGACTGAGGAATGATTCCAGAAAGCCTCTTCAGCAGGTTAGCTAGATCTGCTGACACCGTGCTTGTCTTATAGCTGTCGAACTCTGGCAAGGTCTTAGGTTTGAAGTACTCAAACATGAAGAGAGCATCGCCCCATTGCAGATCCACCTGAGAGGGAAAGAAAAGAAAAAGAAAGACAACTACGTAAATTAAATGCTTCATAAACACATTTTTTAAAAGCTTACTAAACTAAATGTTGGACTTATTATAGCGAGACTGAGCCGCAATGACACCAAGGCCAGACTAAGTGAGCAGAATTGGCCTCTGAGTGAGCATGTTGGGCCTCCCTCTCTTCACCACTCAGCATGATGGTAGTTAGTGTTCTCCTCCTAATGTGTTGAGCTGTCCATTGTGTTTGTTGGAGTCTGAAAATATGCCAGGCTGCCTTGGAGGAAGCTGTGTTTGCCAATGCTCTCCCATCTTTGTAGCTTTTTACAATAGGCCAGAACTGACAGTGGCTAAATCAAGGAAATGTTTTGTCAGTTTGAGAGTTCAGAGAGTACAGGGGGTCCTCAGGCTCCCACGGTTTCGACATGCAATGTTTCGACACTCACTCTTATAACTAGTTTGGTTGCGCATGATGGAAGAATATGCAGTATACGCAATAACGTCGCATATGAGCAAGTGTGTTGGCAGCCTCTGGTATGCTTGCCTCTGTCATTCCGGCCTTTTAAAAGCGCACCAAAATTCGGTTTACATCACTGTCGAAGGAACGGATCTGTTTCGTAACTGGGAGGCCTCCTGTAGTCCAGCTTTTTAAACATAATCTAAAGCACAAGAGGTATTTTAGCTACTGGTAACTGACTATACACTATAGCCGGAGGAAATAAAGATTCTGTGACCTGTTAGATACACAGGATATTTATTTATTGTGTTAATATGACACTGACGAACCCTTCCATGCTTGAGATATACAGGATCAGCGAGGAGGGGATTATTTGCCCGTTTGCAACAGTTTTGCATTTCACTAAGGCCTAATCATGAAGACACAATGGCAGAAGCGTAATATCCTACAAGTGGAGTCGCTTTCATTAACTCTCGGGTCCTCAGACACCAAAGGGGTGACAAAAGATGGAATTATTAAACCGCCAGAGAACAGGCGCTATGGCAATATCCGCAGGGCATTATGGGATGTTCATCCACGCTCAGACGTTTCAATGCCAGAAAAATAAGGCAGATATAATAGAGCAGTTCAGAATCTTGTCTAGCAATTGTAAATGAGAACAATACAGAGAGTAACAAGAAAAAGTGAAAAGAAAAAGGAAAAAAAAACAACAACATGAATGAAGAGAAAAGGAGGACAAGAAGGAAAAAGGAAATAAAGATCTTATAATGAAGGATGGGTAAAAAGGATTAAATGTCTGGACAGAACAAGCTAGCTTTACCAGACCCCCATCCCCCTGTTTTTGCTCTCAAATCAAAAACTAGAGCCCAACTGATACATATTGATTAGCGAACAATATTAGCTGTAATTGATGATCCATGGTTTTATTAGGATCAGTGAAAATCAGTTAATATTAACTCTTTTGGTTGTGCCATCATAGTGATTTGAACAGCATGAAACAGCATGAAACCTTAGACTGTTGCACCATTAGGGAATCAAAAGGGTGAACTGCACTGTTTGTCTTGCGCAATGTTTTGTCTTGTCTGTCTATATTATTTCTAAAATGTTTTATTCTAAATCTTATTTCTTCCAAGTATTTGTATATACACTGCTGATCCAGAGCTCTCGCCATTTCGTTTCCCTGTATACTTGTATACAGTTAAATGACAATAAAGTTCACTTTGACTTTGACTTTGAATTACAGCACAAAACACAGTCATGGTTACAATCCAAAAATTATATAAAATGCAACCAGAATCTGACAAAACATAAACATATAAAAAGAAAACCCAAGATTACTACATAATTAGTAAAAGAACTCTAAGAAGCCCCCCCCCCCCTTATTTGTCACTAAAACGCTGTTCAATTAAAAATACTGGAGTAAATCTAAATTATAGGACAGAAATTTCAATACATCGATTTTTAGAAATTTTAGCCTTTAAATCAATCAGTATTAGCCTCAAAATATACATCTGTTCTTCTCTCATGACATGTTCTAACAAAATTAAGTTCAGAAAGGGGTTTCAAACCGTTATAAGAATAATGGAGGGTTTGGTGCATTAGACGCTCCTCTCCTATCACTTCTATCAAAAAAGATCAGGCTGTGTGAGCACATTCTCACATACGGACACTAAGACAACTCTGAAGTTCCGCTCTGCTTCTATAGGAGTGTATATTGAGCATTTCCCTGGTAACACAGGGAAGAGAAGGGAATAATGTGTGTGTGTGTGTGTGTGTGTGTGTGTGTGTGTGTGTGTGTGTGTGTGTGTGTGTGGCCACAGAATCAATGTGCCTGGAGCAGGCTGAGGGAGAATCAATCGCTTGATTGCTACAGAGTCGGCCTGCTGTCGCCGTGGCGCCCGGGTAGACCTCACGTCACCCAGCTGCCTAATTAGCTCTGGGAAAACACTCGTAAACTCATTAACTAACAAAGCTCGCACTGGAGCCACGGGGAGACAGCAATCAGGCACAGTGAGCGGAGCTGAAAGCTACACAGGGGACTGCACTGGCTGGAGATACTGAATCAAAACGTGGGGCAATCATAGCCATTGTCAGCACAGAGAGCTGCAAACAGGAGGTTGAGGTGGACCTGAGAGGTAGATACGCTATACGGGAAAAAGTATTGGGAGACACCTCTTAATTATTGAATTCAGGTGGCCTCTTACATCCAGTGAAGGTCACTCTTAATGCTTCAGCTGATATTTTGGACAACGTCATGCTTCCAACTTTGTGGACCCAGGTTGGGGAAGAATCTTTTCTATTCCAGCATGACTGTGTCTCAGGTCCATAAAGACATGGTTGGATGACTTTGGTGTGGAAGAACTTGACTGGCCGCACAGAGCCCTGACCTCAACCCTATCCAGCACCTTTGGGATAAACTGGACCGGAGATCCAGACCTTCTCCTCCTACATGAGTTTCAGACCTCTACAGAATGAATGGGCACAAATTCCCTCAGAAACTGAATGTTATGCAATCCTTTAGCAGGCAGTGTATATACCTGTGGTGCAGAGTGCTCCTCCAGGTAGCGTGCTTTGCTCTTCTTGCTGGGATAAGCATACAGGCAGTAGAAACACTGTTCCAGTGCAGTCTCTAAATCTTCTTTATACGGCAGTCTGTTGCCTTCAGCCAGTTTCTGTTGCAGCACACGCACCTGTAATACACACACACACACACACACACACACACACACACGTTTATATATGGCGGCTGCAAGAACAGCCTTATAAAATGCACCCCCACAAAGTCGTGGTTAAGAGTTTGTTAATTTTTTCTTAGAACCAAACTCCCTGCAAAGCTGCCCTGTGACACATCCCTGGCAGATGCAGTCCAGCGATTTATCACATGGTTTTCTGGGATTTACCACATTGCTATATTCAAAATTAAATAATCAATTGAAAACTAGTATATTGCACACCTTTCTTTTTAAAAGTACTGCTATATGAACAAAAGTGGGAGCTTTTTAACAGCAGTGTTCCCTTTAACCGTCACACAGCTCCAGTTCAAATATTACTTAAATATTAACGTAATTAAATCAAATATAAAATCAAAAGCCATTTGCCATTACAGGACATTCATGTTTTATATAGCTTGTTTAGGACAAAAGAATTTTTCTCGGGATAAATAAAGCTCTTTCTTATCTTCTTATTTTATTACTGAAAAACATGTTACCCACAGAGTCCAGAGCATGGGGTGCAGAACCATTACAGCAGCTGTAAAGAGGGACCAACCCCAGATGAAAGTCTCTGTATCTGAATGCAGTGCTACTAAAGTCACATATGGTCAGGTCTCTTATATGGACAAAAGTAATGGGATCGCCTGGTTTTGCAGGGATCAGGTGTCCCATTACATGCACATAAAATAGCTTGCATTACTTTGTTGAAAGCACTGAACTTTCAAAATAAAAGGATTTTTAAAAACCTGCGTTAACGTGTGATAAAATAAGAAGAGTATAAGAAGAGAAAGAGAGAGGTGGCTTTGCCCTTTCATTTAAAAAAAAAAAAAAAAAAGCTCAAGACGTTTTTTCTAGAAGATCATGACAAATGTCCACACACACACCAATGGCATCAAACTACAAACACAATCAGTACAATCAGCCAGGTGCAGGCAGGGGTGTGAATGATGTGCTGAATGCGATATGATAACTGCGTTTAAACTCACAAAGAACTTCAGGACAGCTCCATCTGAGTTGCAGCACCAGGAGCGGCGGCCCAGGTACTCATGAGCTGTATTTAATAGCATCAGAGACGACGGCAACAGGGGAGTGTCATCATCTACAAAAGACACACACACACACACACACACACACACACACACACACACACACACAATGTGTAAAAGTTATGCCGCAGATTCAGTTGCAGTATTGTGGGTCTACATTTAGTGTGGGTGTGAAGTTAAATATTCAGAAGTTAATACTGCATGGCCTAAGAGGAAGCAAACCTCAGGCTGCTTATTAGGTAAACAAATATTGCCTGCTGAATTAAGCGTGTAAATAAACTCGAGCACAACTACCAGCACAACTGAGCTGGTAGCAAGAGCTCAGCACCCAAAAGACTCAGCAAGACGTACAGATGGGCTGTTCTGGCCAAGGTGCAAGAGCATGGAGTATCAACTCCAGGACTGAAGGGAGAGGGAGATTAATGGAATATACCATCATCATCTTCATCTGCAAGGTGCTGGCGGAGCATGCAGTCAAACTCGGCCTCCTCTTGCTTGAGCAGGTGATACAGCAGGATCCAGGGCAGCATGGAGGAAAAATGAGGCTCCTTGGGGTCTTCCGGCAACACCATGCTTAGGTCTATTAGCTACACATACAAGAGACACGAGACACAATTGAAACCGCACGCGATATAATCAAAATGTCCTCAAACTGCATTAAATTGTATAATACACAAAATCTGCGAGAGGACTACTAAAATTCAGCGCAATACACAAACAAAGGACTCCTTAAGGACATTAAACAAAATCTTTTCAGTGTCAGCTCAGAAACTGTGGGAGATGGGCACAACCTTATGAGGGAGGAACAAGCTTTCTTAGAGTTTATGCCATTTATTCAAATGTAAAAAATGCCCCAATAAGCCTTGTTTTATTTTTATTGTTTATATAATACTATATTTTCATAAAGCATTGAATAGTTGCCTAAAGGTCAGATACTTGGAAGCTGCCCTGCACAGACCTGTATGAGGCTGTTGGCAAGACGGGGCATGTTGGTGCCCTGTGTGCTGGAGAGGAGCTCCGGTCGCTCGGTGATGCACTGCTCTATCCCACGAAGCATGGCCGTCACTGTGGCCACCCACTCCTCCTTCACAGGGGGGCTGCTGGGCAACGAAGCATTCAGGTGTTGCAGGGCCTCATTCAGTGCCACCTCTGAACTCTCCAAACACTGTGCATAGTCCTTCAGTCGCAGCAGGGAGCTCTAGGCGATGCAGAAAGGAAATGTAATGGCCAGAGTCGGTGTGTGTGTGTGTTTGTTAGTGTTAGGGCATTAACGATTTTTTCAAGACAACTTATCCGTTAGCAAAGCCGATTGATGACGTCATCACACACGCAGTGGAGGAACACAGGCGTCCAACACTGAGCAACTTTTAGTAATGTTTTCTGTAACATTAATGGTCAACATGACAAATGTACCAGACAATTTAAGATATTAGCCTTTGTTTTGTTTAGATTAAGTGTAGAACTGAGAGTGGGAACAGTTTAAGCCACGACAGGACGACTCCCTGCAGTGCTAGCGGTAAGCATGTTAGCTAGCGGAGCCGTTTCAGATTCAGAGCCCCGGTTGTTACTGTACTTTAACACAAACTTGCAGGTTGTGCATGTCTCTGTGCTGTTTGTGTCTCCCTGAGAGAAGTCAACAAGACACACGACTTGTCTACTTCTCTCAGGGAGCATTGACTCGTGTCTCTGAAGTCGACTTTTGTGTTAATGCCCTAGTGTGTGTATTTTTGCATTGGACTGTGTGTGATTGTGTCCTACCTGCAGCAGCAGTAGTTGTGCTGGCCTCTCGGGAGCTGAGCTGATGTACTCAAGCGGCTTGGGCCGTGCCAGGCTGGGACCACAGTTCAGTGTGGGTTGGAGCAATCGGACCACTGAGTGGTAGTCTCCACTCTCAAACAGCCTCTGAATCTCCTCCAGTGACTGGCATCTCTCCAGAGACTTCAGCTTTTTCTCAACCTAACACACAAAAGTGGACATTAAAAACGCTCACACACACACTGTATGTGTTATACAGTGTTACAGGCTTCTACCATTGCCACACACCAGTTCAGAAATGTCCACTGCTGAGAAAGTGACATTTATGCAAAGAAGTGAGTTTCCATGGCTAAGCAGTTAAACACTAGTCTAAGATCACCATATGCAATGTTAGGTGTTGACTGGAGTGGTGTAAAGAATGGTGTCAATACTCCATGTTAATGCCCCTGGTTCATAAAGATCTGATGGCTGGGTGTCCACATACCATATAGAGTGTGATGGTTAGATGTGCATAACTAATACAGCCATAATCTCTTTCAGGTTAGTAGCTAATAATTTGCCACATTAATACATTAACATGCTAAACAATCCTAATGTGTGTATATACATGTTTATATTGTTTTAGTTTATGGCTGGACACATCAGCGCGTTATTATCGGGTTAATGCATTATTTACTTAGTGCCGACATTTATTTTATCACACATTAATGCATTTTTTTAAATTCCTTTTATTTTTGAAAGTTTGTTGCTTTTTTATGCGTGTGGGTGTGCTCTGCGGTTGGTTTTCGCAGGGATCATGCATCCCATACTTTTGTCCAGTAATAAGTAATAAAAATTAATAAGACGCCTGACCATTACATCAATATTCAGATACATAGAGGAGTTATTCCCTCATATGTTGTTCACTTTTGCACCTGCTATAGTGGCTCTGCCCCCCATGTTCCGGAACCAGAAATGCCGCAAATACTGCAAGACAAATGTTGGAACCCGCATGGACCCAAGATTCACCCAGAAAACAGTCAAGTTTGATGGAGGAAAAATTATGGTTTGGGGTAACAGAAGTCTTATCACATAAGGACATAGTAACTTAAAAAGGCTAATTAGTTTATTTCTAAGCAATCAATTGTTACAATAATTGGATCAATTTAATGCCAAGGGCTTTCGCATTAATAACTGAGTGCAAAATGAAACAGTCAAAAAGTGTCCTGATGTTCACAGCTTGTTAAAGTCCGGAACACCTGTATTATTGAGCATGTCTGGGTGAGATGAGGGGGGAGGCTTGGAAGATGACACCAAAGAATCTCAACGAACTCTGGGAGTCCAGCAAGACTGCTTTCTTTGCTATTCCAGACGACTTCATCAACAAGTTATTTCAGTCATTGCCAAGACGTATTGATGCGGTCCTCCAAGCTCATGAAAGTTGTTATACACGTTATTAAATCTTCCTCCGCATTTAACTCATTCACCAAGTGAAGCAGGGCAGCCAGGAACACGGCGCCCAGGGAGCAGTGCGCGGGGACGGTACCTTGCTCAGGGTACCTCAGTGGTGCCTAGTGGTTTTGGGGATCGAACCCAGACTTTCTGGTCACAGGGCCCTAACCACTAGGCCACCCAACTGCCTGTTATTGCCTGTTATCTGATGTTATTGTAGCATGTTTGTGTATTCTATTTAAAGTATATGTATCATTTCTACATTATTTTTTGTATACGACAAGACTTTTGTCCAGGCAAAAGGCTTTCTGTCCTAATACAACTCCTGATGATGCAAAATTTTATTTGGGTATTATAAGCATAATCTAGAGTGCATTGCTTATAAGCCATTTCTGATTCCAACTGATTAACTACAAGTCAAGTTATTAGTTCTATTTCCTACATCTTGGATAAGTGACAAGACTTTTGTCAGGCACGGTACTGCGGGCACGGTTAACTGAATCTTCACTGATATACTGCCATTGGTCTTGCTGCCTCTTGTAATATGCAGAGACGTCATCTCACAACAAGACAAAACAGCTGTAATCTCTCTGAAAAGAGATTATTCTTTGCTGTAGCTTTGCGTCTGTATGTGCATTGGTGTATGTGTGTCGTACCTCCTCTACAGAAATAACAGCGTCTATGCAGATGTTGGGCAGGTTGATTGCGAGTTTCTCCCCATCACTGCTTTGAGAATGGCCCTTAAGTAGCCCTACACACAGGTCGTAACCCTCAAGCGCCTCTTCCATGTCACCCTACAGCACAGAAAAACTCACATAAAACCTGTAATAGTGACCGTAGCAAAACAACAGAATCAGTGTGTCTTTAGGTCTGGGATCTTTTACTATGGTATAAAAAGCCCGTTTTGTGGCTGCTGGTTCGTCTGGTACCTGGAAAGCGAGATGTCGGGCTTTGAGCCAGTGCACCCTGACAGCAAAAGACAGCCAGTCTTGCTCAAACACATCTCTCTGTGAGGAAGCCATGGTCATCATGAACAGATCTGTCTGGAAACGGGTTTCCTGGCTGTCCTGCTCACCGTGATCACCTCCTGACATGCTCTTCCTCTGAGACGCTGACACAAACAAGGCACCATCTTATCCACTTCACACTGCAAACAGCTGCGGGTTTTGGTTGTTTTCCGAGACCAGCTTTGCTGGTCCTGGAGGGCCGGTGTCCAGCACAGCTTGATGGTTCTCCTCCTCAAACACATTCACTAAACCTGACAATTAACTGGTGAGGTGAACCAGGTGTTTCTGAGTAGGGAAATCAGCAAAACGTGCTGGACCACGGTCCTCCAGAACCACACCCCTGGCTTAGAGCATCTTGTTACTCAAAATCACCTTATTGTTTCATCATCTTATCACAATATTTTAAGATACTGTCTTAACAATAATAATAATCATCATCAAAAATCATATTATAAGATTGTATGGGCACCTTAACATGTTATTATCACGCTAATGCAGTGTTTACTTAACCCAGACAATTTTTAAAAATCGCTGTACAAAAGTAATGGGACGCCAAACCCCTGCAAAAAAAGCTAACACATACAAAGCTCCCATTACTTTAGATCATATTAAAGTCTCTTTTGGTCTAATGGTCAAGTGTCCTAACACTTTTGTCCATATAATAACAGCATTCAGATATATATAAAAAAAAGTAGAGTTGAAAGTAAAAGTGATCATTCGGACATACGTGAACACACCACAGCACACAGTGTGAACAGCATGAAAAACTTCCTCTGCATTTAACCCATTCACCAAGTGAAGCAGGGGGCAGCAGGAACACAGCGCCCGGGGAGCAGTGTGTGG
>JBBPDE010037749.1:0-10138 GCA_037974605.1 Nannopetersius ansorgii
AAATATCAAGGTGAAAGTCATCATAGCTTGCGTAGTATAGACCCAGCTCCCAACCCAACTTTGTGAGTAGATTAACGCCGATATTTTTTTTTACCGCCCGATAAGAGTCTCACGTTAGCGCCAATAACGGCCCACCACAAGTATTATACAATATTCGTTGTATAAAAGCACATATTTCCTATTTTTAAAAAAATAATAATTTGGAGGTCCGAACAGATTAATGACATTTCAATTCATTTCAATGGGGAAAATTGATTTGACATGTGAGTAATTTGATTAATGAGCTCCGTCACGGAACAAATTAAACTCGTAAGTTAAGGCACCACTGTATGTTCAATCTTTTGTTTTAATGTAAAAAACAAAACAGCTCAAGGCTTCTGATTATGTCTGTATCCATGATTCTGTCCCACAGCGGCTGCGTCAGAGGAGAGGCTTGTCCATGTTGTAGCTAAGAGGATCCACTCCATTCTTTCCACTCCAAGAACCACCTATCATCTGACCATCCGCAGCCATTTTGACTGTGATGAGAACAGCATTCCTGTTGCTCAGAGTTTCTTGCTGTTAGACTTTAATTCACAGGACACATGAAGACGTTGTGTACCAGGGAACCTGAATCATTAATAGAGGCTCCTTTCCTGAGAGTGCAGTGTTTTATTTATTTTAACCAAACAAATCAGCTCTGTTTACAGTGTCTGATACAGTAATCCGCAGCTGTGGCAATATGTGTCCCGCCCTCTATTGACACAATCCTAAATTTATCTGTTTTCCGGGTTTACAACTGAATCAACCTGTTTGTGAATCTACACAGAATGAACAGATCCTGTTATAACCTTATAAAGTAGCTTAAAATAACAAATAATACCATAAAGAACAACCTTTCTGTGGAGTAGACCGTCATTTCTGTCCAATATCTGATTTTGGTTTGTCTTTTTTGTCAAACTTGTATAAATGGAAGCGATAAAACTGACTAGTGGAGGACAGGTTCTCCTTTTGAGTTCCTCCTGAGGTTTCTTCCTCCAGCTTTAGAAAGTTTTGTCTCGCCTCTGTCACCTTCTTGTAGGGGCTCAGACCCTAATTCTGTAAAACATTAGTTGTAAAAAACACTAGAGTAATCAAACTGAACTGAATTTGATTCTTCATTGTGGACCCACAGCCCACAACAAAACTGAAACTTGTGAATTCAACAGTTCTGAAACTGGGTTCTACTCCCTAACTCCTAAATTTGGATGCAACACTAATATAGTTCGAGGAGATGGCCTGGCTCCATTACAATCCATCCCAAAGGTGCTGGATGGGGTTGAGGTCAGGGCTCTGTGTGGCCAGTCAAGTTCTTCCACACTGAACTCCTCCAGCATGTCTTTACGGAGCTCGCTTTGTGCACTGGGACATAGTCTTGCTGCAATAGAAAAGGTTCTTCCCCAAACTGGGTCCACAAAGTTAGAAGCATGGTGTTGTCCAGAATGCCTTGGTCTCCTGAACCATTAAGATTGTCCTTCACTGGATGTAAGGGGCCCAAACCCTGAAAAAACAGGTGTGTCCCGATACTTTTGTCCATATAGCGTACACGAAAACACTGAAAGCAACTCCATGAAAGAAAATGCCCTCAAAATATGATATTTTTCTTTTAAAAGGCCAGTAAATTGTAAACTCCTTTTTAAAATCCATTTCTTTGACTGTGCATTTCATCTCCATGTCTGTATAGACATGCCGGCTCAGTCAAGTCACGGAGGTCATTTCAGCCAAAACAAGAACTGAAACTGTGTAGACAGGACAAAATACACAGAGAGATGAGAGATAAAGAGAAAGCAAAACCCAGGAGCAATAAAATAACACCTTAACATTCAATTTATATATTAACCCCAATAGCCACACGTGAACACACCACAGCACAATCTGCATTTAACCCATTCGCCAAGGGAAGCAGTGGCGCTGCCGCCAAAGAGGCCGGGGAGCAGGGTGTGGGGGCGGTACCTTGCTCAAGGGAACCTCAGTGGTGACACTAGCATTTGGGATTCGAATCCACAACCTTCTGATTGCAGGGCCAACACCCCTAGGCCCTCCAGCTGCCCATTTAGTGCATAGTCATTAAATGCACAAAAATCCAAATATAGATGTTGCAATAAATAAGAATTGTGCAAATATAGGCATGACAGAGAATGTGTAATGTATAATAAATGATGGCAGTTGCGCTGTACGTTGTCTGTTTCAGGCACGACAGTTCAGTGTTCATGAGTGTTGGATGCAAATAACCTGTATGTCATTCAAAACAGTTTGGGCTGAAAATGTGTAACTTGAGTGTGAACTAAGGGTGGATCTCACTAGGCTGAATAGGCAGATATAATATATATAAGATATGATCCAGCTCTGACATAAGATGTAAGATAAAAAAGAGGGGGGTGGGGTGTTGGGATTAACTTGAAGTTCAGCCAAAACTTCCTTCAGGAAGGTTCAGAGAAATGAGCAGTGAGGTCAGGGTCCTGCCTCTTTCAGTTACTGTCTTGGTTTATCCGGCCTCAGAGTTCTTTCTCTGAATCATTTGATAAATATACAAAAACCTGTCTCTTTATAGAACAGGGTATTACCCTGCATGGCTCATAGTGTTTTCCTTGTTACAGCACAGCTTAGTTTAAGACATATGTCCTGTCTAGCGGATCACAGTACACAGTAACATCACACTCAGACACCCCTCACACCCCACACACACACCTCACACGCTCCTTACACACACCTCACATACTCCTCGTCCTACCATAAGGGGCGTGTTTTATTCATTACACTTCACACACTAATATTAAAAAATACAAATGCATTTCTGCGAGAAAATACGGTGTGGTTGCTATGGTAACTGGGATTGTTGCTAGGTTGTTTCTGTGGTGTTATGGTGGATACTAATGGTTGTTGAGGTACAGCAAAACCAAAAACATTATTTTTTTACTGTAAAAATCTCCAAACATAAACAATAAAGCTTGTGGTAATGATAATATTAATTACAATAATAATAATGAGGATAATAATACGAAAAATAATAATAATAATGAAAATACAATAATAATGGCAATACAACAACAACAACAACAACAACAACAACAACAACAACAACAACAACAATAATAATAATAATAATAATAATAATAATAATAATAATAATAGTTTAAAACTCTGCGAGTTCTGACACGTGGTGGGGGAGTAGACATATTCTACCCTTTCTGTGGGCCAATCAGATGCGCGAGCTGAGACCACGTGTTTTCGGAATTCCCCCCCGAGTGTGGGGCTTTCCAGAGCCTGAGCTCGCGCAGCAGTATGAACCACGAGCCTTATATCTTCTAGACTGGGCTTTATTTATCATTTTTACCTTTTAAAACTTATTTTTATCCTTTTGTGTTCACCTTCGGTCCGACTGGAGCTTGTGGACTGTGTTTCCAGCCTTTCCCCTTTTCCCTCTCCCAGGTAAGTCTGGGGCTCGCCTTTATCATTTAAACATCTCTGCAGATTTCACACTCACACAGAGAACAGACATTCATGTTTATCCTGTGTGTGGTCAGGTCCAGCAGCTCTCTTTTTAAGCGCAGCCTTATTTTGAAAGAGCGTTTCTTCATGAAGTTGGTTGTGTCCAAAATATTAGCGGTAAATCCCCTTGATGATGCCGCCAGGGGACATTGTGTACCTGTCAGTAAGTGCAGGGAAAGTGTTACTACACTTCAGAATGGACTATTGAGAAGAATCAACTTTCAAAATTAATCTAAGCAAATATAAAAGTGTCAGCTCAGAGTAGTTTGTCAGCAGTGGAAGTTTTAAGCATTATTTCTTCTTATTAGCATAATTTTGGTCTGAAAGCAAAGAGAGAGTTGTTTCTGGCAAAACAACATGATACCAAACACAAAAAGCGATTAATGTGTGTAAATATGAGTAATGTGAATGAAATGTAATTTGCAATTGTCACACTTGAGTATAAGCAATTAGTCTGAAGTATTAACTAATAAGTAATAACTATTATGTCTTTGAGTATAAATTTTTTTCAACAAAAATTGTATTTTGGTGCATACACTTGAATAATTGCTGTATTCTGTTCGAGTGAGATGTAAATGTATAGAAGTGATTCAGCTTGTTGATGCTGGTCCTGTCTGCAAAAACTCTGAGTCGTTGACGGTGAAGCGAAGGCTGGAAATTCCCGCAGAAAGTCAACTGTGCTTCTTGGAGTTAACGCTCTGTGGGCTCTGCTCTCACTGTGGGGCTGAGGGGGAATCACATCCACAGGAAGAGACATGAGTGGCTTCTTGAAATCGTCTTGAAATGTTCTTTCTCTTTCAACCAGGTTGCCGTGCACAGGCTCACGTTGGATGACTGCGGCTTGCAGCATGGCTGGAGCTTTGAGGTAGGAGGTGCTCCCAAAATACACAAAAAATATACCAGAAATGGTTCTTTGACTCTGATCATTCTTTGGCAATAGTATAACCACACTGGTGTTATAATGAGCCATTAATTCTCCAGCAAGCATTCAGCATTGTCATCGTTTTATATGCAACCATGTTTTATTAGAGAACCCTTTTTTAAGGGCGTACACATCATGCAGATGATATTTGTATACAGTTAATTGTGAAATATCTAACTGTGCTGGTTGTTACTGTTTATTCAGTCAGTAACTCGTTATGGGTGAGGCAGTGGTGTAAGGGGCTGAACATATTAGAGTGTGTGCATTTGTATTCTGGTATGTGTTTGGTTATGAGGCTCAGTGTTACAGTACTTGTGTGAGTGTGATTGTTGGAAATGTTCAGGGTTCATGATACAGTTGATGGAAAGTGGGACAGGATGTTAAGAGATTTAAATGAAAAACACCTAGATGTAGGCCTGCCTTCATCAGATAGATGAATAAGGGTTTGCTTGGAGTTTAGTCTGGTATTTTACTATATTTGTGTGTGTTTGGGTGTATATATGTAAATATATGTGTGTGTGTGTGTGTGTGTATATATATATATATATATATATATTTATATATATATATATATATACATGTGTGTGTTTGTGCGTATATGTATATACTGTATACATTTTCTTTATATTTGATATACGATGCATGAATATGCATGAATCAGATCACCTGTATTGTCAGGGGATCGGCAGAACACTCATCCTGAACATTAAGACGCGTCCCCATTCTTGTCAGTGGCAGCTTATAAAGAACCTTGCATAATACCTCCTTCCTGTGTGCTGAGAGTCAACAGCACAGAGTGGTGCAATCAGAGTGTTCTCTGTGTCATCATGGTTCTCAGTGTTCTCTGTGTCATCATGGTTCTCAGTGTTCTCTGTGTCATCATGGTTCTCAGTGTTCTCTGTGTCATCAGGGTTCTCAGTGTTCTCTGTGTCATCATGGTTCTCAGTGTTCTCTGTGTCATCAGGGTTCTCAGTGTTCTCTGTGTCATCATGGTTCTCAGTGTTCTCTGTGTCATCAGGGTTCTCAGTGTCATCATGGTTCTCAGTGTTCTCTGTGTTATCGGTGTTCTCTGTGTCATCAGGGTTCTCGGTGTTCTCTGTGTCATCAGGGTTCTCGGTGTTCTCAGTGTCATTAGGGTTCTCCGTGTTCTCTGTGTCATCAGAGTTCTCAGTGTCATCAGGGTTCTCCGTGTTCTCTGTGTCATCAGGGTTCTCAGTGTTCTCTGTGTCATCAGAGTTCTCAGTGTCATCAGGGTTCTCCATGTTCTCTGTGTCATCAGGGTTCTCAGGGTTCTCTGTGTCATCAGTGTTTTCAGTGTTCTCTGTGTCATCAGGGTTCTCAGGGTTCTGTGTGTTATCGGTGTTCTCTGTGTCATCAGGGTTCTCTGTGTCATCAGGGTTCTCAGGGTTCTCTGTGTTATCGGTGTTCTCTGTGTCATCAGGGTTCTCAGGGTTCTCTGTGTTATCGGTGTTCTCTGTGTTTTCGGTGTTCTCAGTGTCATCAGGGTTCTCAGGGTTCTCTGTGTTATCGGTGTTCTCTGTGTCATCAGGGTTCTCAGGGTTCTCTGTGTCATCAGTGTTCTTGGGTTTCTCTGTGTCATCAGGGTTTTCAGCGTTCTCAGGGTTTTTTGTGTAATCAGTGTCCTCAGGGTTCTCAGCATCATCAGTGTCATAAAAGCTACCATAGCCTTTGGGATATTTCAAATTTGAGAACATTTACAAGAACCCTTTGAGTCCAGGAGTGTATTATAAACAGTAAAAAATCCAGTGGGGGGATTCAGGCCCCAAGTCTCTGAGGGGACAACCCCACTGCTCTTCTTGTGTATTCTGTGCTTTACACCAATTTGAATAGTGACAGATCTGAGTGGCTGTTTGACGAATTCACTCAGAGACGGATTGATTTGAATAAATTCCACCTGAGTGGAGTTTTTTTTTTCCTGTTGAAATGCAAGTCATGATCACGAACGCGGATGTGCCGTAAGCTTCTCGTGAATTCAAGCCAAAAATCCCTCCAGGCGTTTGAGGAGAGCAGAGGCGCTGAAGTTGCGGGAATGTTGTGCAGAAGGCGGCGTGTGGAAAGTTGGACTGTGTGTTACGGCTGTGTTTGTGTAGGTCACTGAGTCTGACATCAGAGGCAGCAGAGAGCTGGTATTCTTGGGGCTTTCCTCGCTGTTTGTTCTCTGCCCTACTTCCTGGAAGTAACGCAAGCGAGTGATAGCCAGAGCAAGAGAGAGAGAGAAAGAGAGAGGGAGGGAGAAACCACTGCATATCCTTGTTTTGCCTTCTGAAAGTGAAACTATCCTCGCTGGGGCCCTGTGAACCTGAAAGCCTCTGTTCGTCCTGTTTGTGTGGCTCATTTTGAGGCGGCCTCTCTTTCTGTGTCATGGTGTGGAAAGGCAGCCGGACTTTTAGACCAGCCTAAGTGTTGCTAGAGCTCAGTCAGGGTTTGTGATTCACCGTGATGACTGTATCAGGCTCATGATTTATAGGGGTTTTCACACTCTCAACCTGCCTAACCGTCGACTCTCCTCTCGCCCCGCAGCATGGACGAGACTCAGTTCCCCATAAAAATGTTTGAGAGCGAGGTAAGACCTTTTTAATTGAGTTATGTTTGGGTTTACCTAAGCTCACATCTCAGTATTTGGCCAGATTGTAGCTCCGGATGTGGCAAACTGCATTAGAAGTGTTTCTCCAGGTGTCATAGATGTTCATTGCTTTTTTGTTGCATTTACTAATAAGATAAGATAAGATAAGCCTTTATTAGTCCCATGAGAGAGAAATTTGCAGGAAAAGTTGTACTGCATTAATTTATCTAAATTCCAATAATCTCTTACAGTTCATGATGGACATCTCCTACCAACAGTTTATGCCATCTTTAGAAATAAAGAGCGAGCCTTTTGTTTCAGAAACAGGTGAATTTCCCTTATTTGTGTCCTCTGTGTGGATGTTTTTGACATTATTGTACTGCATTGAGTAACATTTTGGCCCTAAATGTGCACTCAGATCAGTCGCTAATGATCAGTCTCTTTATTTCAGTTCATGGACCTTTCTTGCAAATCGTAGAGGAGCCCAAACAAGTAAGTAAATGTGTGTGTGTGTGTGTTTTTTGGACCAGCTTTTTGTATGACCAGTGGCAACACAAATATGTTCATTTTAGATACACTGTTGATACTGGAAAAATAGTGATGAATCCATATAAACCATATAAAATATCGATAGAATCTATATAAACCATCTATATAATCTATATAAAATAGTAATAGTTTTTTTGGGGGGGGGCTGTTTTAATAGCTTTAAAAGCACATTTTAGGCCACAGCCTTCTCTAAACTACCATAAAACATCTCAGACACCAGGCAAAGTTTATAGAATTGTGATAAGGTTCCATTTCTAAGCTTTCAGAGGCCTTATACTCGGTAGACACGAGAAGGCGTGAGAAATTCTGCATAGAGCATTTCACATGAAACTACAGTTCGTACCTTGATCATGTAATTCTGCAGAAATGTCCCTTTAATGCGATGCGTTCCTCTGGGACTGACTGTTGCCATCGCTTTACTCATCAAGTCTTTAATTGATTTGTTTATGTTCATGTCAGTCTTTGAACTACATGCTTATTGTTGCCTGTTACAAATAACGAATGTGGGACTAGTGTGACAAAACACTTACAATAAACCATGTGAGTCATTTACAGTGTTGCAGAATGCGCCATGTGATATAAAACTAGGATAGATAGTGGCATATATTGTGGGGAAATTCCAGCGCTTTCTTAGAATGAGTTCTGGGCATCACCTTTAAGTCATTAAACCATAAGGACCATGGGGTCTAGACCTCTCTACCTCACTCACTCTCATCTCAGGCCATTAGCCATGTATTAGTATCAGCGCCGTTACAGAGTGAATCACAGTATTAGGTCTATAAGTGAACTAGCCTGGAGATTTTCAGAGGATGTTTGCCATGATATCGTTTGTGTTGGCAGAGAGGCTTTCGTTTCCGTTACGAGTGTGAAGGACCTTCTCACGGCGGCCTGCCAGGAACGTCCAGTGAAAGGAACCGAAGGACGTATCCCACTGTTAAGGTATCAGAAACAGTTGAGCCGGAGCGGGAGCTGCCACAGGTGTTATTTGGTTATAAAATGAGGTTATGATGTTAATCCTGTGCATGGCTGGCCTCACCGAAGGAGGAAACGTCTCACAAAAGAAAACTGCCAGGCCTTTGTTTATCAGTTAATCATTCATAAAAATAAAAAATCCAGAAGCTCATACTTGTTTTGTGAGTACGCCAGTGCCCAAACCAGTGCCCTTGGATATTTTTCCCATTTCTGGGATCCTTAAAGGAAGTGGTGTAATGTACAAGTACATCATATCCTTTTCCAGCACAACCTAGGTAATATGATATAAAAGATTCTTTTTTATAATTAATCCAACTGTTTGACCCCAAAAAACAGCAAATCTGTTTCTCTGTTTCTCTCTTTTCTTACCGTCAAAATCCATAAACATACATAGTAAACATGTTGGGAATTTTCAGCGTACACATGTGTTAGTACTATAATACGAAAGACTAAAAAAAAAAAAACCCTCAAACTATTTACAGGAACACAGGAACATGTAAATCTGTTCCAGGAATTCTTTTATTTACAGTTTCTTTCTGTGTCTGACAGATAGTCAGCAGTAGACACTCATGGCCACATATGGCCACATATGGCCACACACACACGCACGCACGCACGCACGCACGCGATTGAGCGTTTTACACCACGTTTGTTTTTTCCATCAGAAATAAAAGTTACAAACACTGTAAAGTATTGTTTGTCTGATTCTACATGGTGTATGATCATGAAACAAAGCTTCCTGTGACGTCTGAGGCCTCCACTGTCGACCCAGAGACATGGAAGCTCTGAATGAGGATGTACTTTTGTATGAGACAATGTTTTGACAGCCGTGTATTTGGGCACTGAGGGTTTAACATGAACAATGTTAGTAATGTTGGTGCAGTTGTTTCTGGGATTCGGAATGCAAATGATTTCCTGCAGGAACCGGACGGAAGGTTGAATGCTGTGTTGGATTGTTTTCCGTGTTCAGGTGTGTAACTATGTGGGCCACGCTCGTGTGGAGGTACAGCTCGTGACGCACACCGACCCCCCTCGCGTCCACGCACACAGCCTCGTGGGGAAGCAGTGCAACGAGAGCGGAATGTGCAGCATCGACGTGGGACCCAACGACCTCACGGCGCAGTGAGTCACTGCTCACACACAGAAACACAGGGCCGAGTCGGGTCTAAAGGTTTAGCTCTGTTGTAAATTAAAATGTAAAATTTTAGCTTTAGATTTTAATCATCACATCAGGACGGACAGTTTTAGTCCTTTTTAATGTGTCGTCCGGATTTTAGCATGACCTTCTTTCTGTCCTGCAGGTTCAGCAATCTGGGGATTCTTCACGTGACTAAAAGAGGAGTCGCTGAGGTGCTGATGAAAAGGCTGCGAGATGAGAGGAAGAGGATGAAAGAGCCCGGATACCATTTCACTGGTGAGATGCGGTTTCTCTGTGCACGTTCTGCTTGCAGGCCCACAGCTTGGTCACTTTTTATTCCCCTTTCCAGCTGTTTCTCAGGCCTGCTGTAGCTGGGTTGTGTAACTGATGGTTTTAGGTAATAGCAGAGAAGGGTGTGTGTGTGTGTGTGTGTGTGTGTGTGTGTGTGTGTGTGTGTGTGTGTGTG
>JBBPDE010037760.1:0-10138 GCA_037974605.1 Nannopetersius ansorgii
GAGAGAGAGAGAGAGAGAGAGAGAGAGAGAGAGAGAGAGAGAGAGAGAGAGAGAGAGAGAGAGAAAGAGAGAGAGGGCGGGAGGGAGAGAGAGAGAGAGAGAGAAAAAGAAAGAGAGAGAGAGAGAGAGACGAGCATTAGCCTAGTTCTAGTTAAGAAAATATGTTGTAAGCTGTCAGTTCAAATCCAGTTTCTAATTTAATCTTATTTGAAGCCTCCACCAGCTTGCCTTCTTCCTGTAGTGCATCCTATAGTATCATCTCTTCCCTAGGCAAGGGATGCACCCAACTGTACACATTATATAACTTAAAACGTGATTAATTAGACCAGGCCTTCTTCCGTTGCTCTGTGGTCCAGTACTGATGCTCATGTGTTCACTGTAGCATGGGATCCATCATGGGCACTCTAACTGGTCTGCAGCCACATAGCCTCCTACGCAGCAGGGTTAGAAATGATATGGTTTTAACATCAATTACTGATACAAATCATGTGGTTGAAATTTTCATACAATATGTTGTGCAGGCTCCTGTGTCCTCAGTTCACAGCGTTTTAAATGCCAGGTCCGTGGAATGGAAGTTTAGTTTCAGGTTTGGCTTTTCCTTCTTCTGCACTCCATGCTGTCACTTTCTCTTTCCAGACCACTGCAGAGGGTGGTCTTCTTCTGATTCTTCTGATAGAACTAATTACATTAGATCCTAAAGAGCCGCCTGGGTAGGATCAGTGAGATTTGTCTTTTTTTGTTGTTGTTGTAGCTCCCATTGTTGCAGCTCCGATAACTTATTTTAATTTATCCAGTTACAGAGCCCAAGTAGCAGCTGTTGGAGAAACTGCCACTGCCCCACCTCTTTCAAGAATAATGACCAAGCTGATCCAAAATGCTACATGTCCATTTCTTTCCCAGTCTGAATTTCAGACCTGGAAAACTGCTGTTTTATAGTATGTCTGAAGCAACATTGTGCTGCAATATTCACTGACCTGACCAAAGCCTTTGAGTCTGTTAATCATACTATCTGTAAACAGACTGGATAGCATAGGGTTCACAAATCATTCTTAGCATGGCTTTTCCTTGTTCAAAAAATATCTTTTCCATCTCAGATAGTCAGAAAACATTTTAAGCCTAAGATTATGTAGTTTGGTCAGAAGTGTGTCATGAGTGCACTACCAAAACAAAACAAATTTATGTAATGAATTACCTGCTAATTAGAAGTTAGATTTATTTACTCTCAGTTTAGTGGAACATCTTCATTAAAGAACTTCTTGACTCTAAATGACTCAAAAATACTTTCTTGTTGAAAGTATTTTTTCCCAGCGAATATGAAGTGCGTGATTAACTGTCATAAACCTTTTGGTCCTTCTTTTTCTTCTATATGTAAACAAACTGACATTGGACCTATAAAAGCATAAACACCTCCGTCTCAGTGTGGGAAAGTTTAAAGATGATGAAAGAAGCTGTGGTGCAGGTTTGGGTTATTATGCTGGATAAATAATAGTCCTTTTGGATTGGAACAAATATTTGCCAATGTTTACAGTTTACTGCGCTTGGACGAAATAATAGTAATTTTTCGTGACTGTGCTCAAAACAGCCCTGCAAAACAAACCTAACAGTCATTTAATTGTTGATTGTAGGAAAAATAAATGATGTATTAAAAATAACTGAGGCCACAAATACATTTTCCATGTGTTTCCTTTTCTAACAACTAATGTGTTCCTGTGGAACAGCAACCTTTGTTACTACCATCTGTAGGCTACTTTTGCTTTCCTCAGCTTCAATTCTCTCCTCCTTATGTCTGTTCAATGTCAGTATAAGTCTACTGCTGATTTAGAATGAGCATTTGTGTCTATAGCATAGTGTATTTCATATTGAAGTTTTTCAACAGATTCTTTAATTGGATTGAACTGTATATGTTATATTGTTCTTGTCTCTGTGTCTCTGAGTGTCTATGCAGATGTAACATAAGCAGTTTCCTCTGGGATCAATTAAGTTTTCAGATTCTGATTCCACTATATTATGATTTTTTGACCAAATTAATCTTTTTTCTACAGATGTCTCAGATGACTATCCTTATTCTATACAGGCACTATATAAGAAATAAAATACTGGCCAAACAGTTTGCTTCATGGCAATTTTGCACCATATGTGCACAATATCATAGTAATAGTCCTCTATTTGTGTGTAGAAACCAGAATTTAACAACGTATGCAGTTTTTTTCTACAGGGATCCCATAGGGGTCTTTCATTGACTCATTGGGCAAGATATCCAGTGTGACATAATAATTTAAAGCGTCTCCTTGTCATTGGCATCAAGAAATTAAGAAGTCTTCTGGAACTTCTTTAAATTCTAATTTATTACGAGTTGTCAGTTTATTTATCAGGTACCTAAACACACCTTTGTAGTTTACAGTTACTGACTGTACCCCAGAGGTATGTAGAATCTCCAAAAGCCTAGTAGAGCTGCACATTTTCATTTCAGCAAAGCAGGAGTTCATCTTAATGCACTTAATCAGTTGATATGAAAAAGCTGAACATGTGTTCTGCCTTGCTGGGAAGAAAATATGCAGAAAATATGCCAGTTTTTTATTATTTAAAAAGTGAGAAAATATAGGTTCCCATAATACAGTCCTTTGAATGGTGGAAAGATCTACATGGGAAGCAAGCCAGGCAAGGCCACTCAAGAAAAAATATGTCCGTTTTATTTAGTAAAATTCAATTAAATTTTATGTATACAGCGCTTTTTACAACCAATGTTGTCACAAAGCAGCTTTTTGCAGAATCCAAGTCTGAACCCCTAGTGAGGGAGGTGAGGGAAAAACTCCCAAAGCTGGCGGAAGAATCCTTGAGAGGATCCAAGACTCAAAAGGGGGGCCCTTCTTTGTCTGATAGATGTAGAGAGAGAGAGAAAGCATCACTATGGATATAACTGACAACAGAAGGCCTTCATAAACATACTTAATCCCTGTTGAACAGTGATTAAGTCTGTTAGGCAGTCTATGGCTAATGAAGTGGGTACAGTGAGGAGTCAGTAGTGTTTTTTTTTCTGTAGGAGCCCTTGTGAGTCGTCTCTAGTCCAAAATTCAAGCTTGTCAATAGTATTTGACACAGCTTGATTAGGAGTGAGAAGACTACATTTTAAAAGTTTATTTACTGAGAAATTAAGGAGAAACTGTGTAGTTTCAGTTGGCATTGTGTACTTTCCCATGTAGAGTGGAGTGATTCTTGTGTAGTAGAGTGTTTGGTGATTTTCGTGTATTTTGCCATGCAGCGGTCCTGGTAGAAGTGTGTGATCTGAGCATCCTCCAGTCGGGCAGGTCCTGAACCCGCCCCTCGATGGCTCTTAGCAGTTTCCACTCCCTCTCGGCCCTCCCTCTGTTAGTCAGATCCTCTCGGGACGGCTCATATGTTGAAGTGGTTGGGTTAGAAGATGTCCGCCGCGGGTGCTGGAGGTTGCGGACCCGGACCAGGACCCAGCGCCGGTCCCGGCTCCGGGGCCTCCAACCCACGCAAGTTCAGCGAGAAAATCGCCCTGCACACCCAGCGCCAGGCCGAGGAGACGGCTGCCTTCCAGGAGGTCATGATGGACATTACCTCCACACGGGTGAGTCAGGAGGGAAACGGGGAGAAATCTCGTACAAAAACGAGGCCTGTCATTCTCAAAGGTGTGAGAAGAGAGAAGAAAATAGCTTTTATCTTTAATACCTAGTTTGTGTTGTTTCTATTTGAGATGAGGAATCAGAAAGTGTTTTTTTCCCTCTGAGAATATTGCACTAGCATGCTAAGTGGCTAATAATAATGTTGTGATACGGCTAGTCAGGACAGAGTTAGCTTCGGCGGCTAAAGATTTCTCTCCTTGTTTTTTGGATGAGATTATAGGCTCCTTATGAAACCAGACGAACACATAAACACCGCAATGACTCGGTGAAAACAGACACTGTTTTATAATGCTGCACAAAAAGACAACGTAAATGTTTAGAGAAGCAGGAAGCTAGCGTTAGCAGACGTGGCTAGCTGTCCTGCTGCTAAGTTGTCAGTGGAGCCAAAAGTGGCAGGCTGTGTTTTTTAATTCACTAACTCTTTTACAGTTTTAGTATGTATTGGAATTAAATCTCAGGTGCCTGGTTCGTTAGTGATTCCCTGCACGATTTAAGTGTAATGTTTTAACAGATAATTCAGTTAATAAACCTGGTGGTGGTGGTGATCTGAGAAGTGCAGCCCTTATCCAGCTGCCTTGCCAGAAATTCACTGGAAAAGATCTTCAGTCTTTGTGTCACATACACAGTTATGTAGTGCAGTGTAGTCACAATCAATTAAATTGGAGAAAATGTAATAGGCTTAAAGTAATTTATAAAATATACATAGAAACCATACATTTCAAATAAATATTGACAGTATAAACAAGATGTGTGAATGTAATAGAACAGTGTATGTGCTGGAAAGTGCAGTGTGCTAGTTTGATGTGAGGTAAATAGGTTGATGTAAAACAGACTGCATGTGAGATGCAATGAAGTTTGGGGGCAGGTGAGATTCAGTGAGGTGGAGAAGCAGGTGAGATAGTGTGTGTTCTCATCCACCATCAGTGCCTGGCCTCATAAATGCCTTACAGAAGGTATGGGCACAAATTCCCACAGAAACACTGAACAATTTTGTGGAAAGCCTTCCAAGAAGAGTGGAAGCTTTTCTAGCCGCAAAGGAGGGACAAATTCCATATTAAAGTCTATGTATTTTATTGCAATGTCAATTACTTCCCTGTAGGTGTAATGGTCGGACGTCTCAATAGTTTTGTCCATGTAATATGCCTTGGGGTCTGTTTTATGTGCCATCTATTGAATTAGCAAGTTTCTTATTTAATGTGAGGTATCCTATAGAGAGATGGACACTGCTGAGGGTTTTCCTGGGCTTTGAAACATATTGGTCTTAGATCTTGTCCCATGCTGGAGATTCCTCTTGTAGTAGCTGTCTTTAATGAGCTTAGGACCCATCAGGTAGGGGGTGGTATACTGCAGCGTCAGCAGATGTCTAGTCCTGGCCTCAGATCTCAAGCGATGTAATCAGCACCCTTGGAGGTTGTTGTATTACTGCTCCTTTTTCTTTTTGCTCCTTTCTCTTTTCTTGTGTTTTTCTTTCTTTAAACACAATTTTAGAAGTGTGGCTTTCTAAATTTGCAGCAGCAGTAACAAAAAAGAAAAACACACCACAGGGTTGGTAATGCAAAATAAACTGCAAGTAATGAGAAAAGCAGCATGTAACAAAATACAAGTCATTGTGCAATGGCAGGATGTAATGAATTCAAAATCTGTGTTTATATGGTCCTTGAGTGTGCCGGAGATGTGGAGGAAGATCAGATCTGTACGTTTGTCCATGTGGGTGTCTGTCTTTGTTTCTCGTCTGGCAGTCTGGAGGGGTGCTGGGTTTGGAAGGAGTGGCGGAGACCACCGCTCTGGGGAAATCAGCACCATGGCTGGATGCAAGGGTGAATTAGTAGTGGAGCCTGGCTGCTTATTGCAGTTTGCATAAATATTTTATTATTGTACTGAATTTTGACTTGTTTTGAATAAGGACCTTATCAATGACTGTATGCTGGACCAAGAACCACCATCCTCCACTCCTTTGTAAACTGTAGCACTGTGGTCTTGATTAAGAAATGTATGGCACCCAAATTACTGCACACTAAACACATTAGCAGTGTAAAAAAGAACATGTATCAGATCAGTTGAACATACGCAGAAGTGCTTGTTGAGAGATCAGTGGTGAAGAAGAATGCATACAATCCAATTCTGTATTGAGTTGAAATCTCACTGAATTGCAACATAAAGAAAAGTAATGTAGGTCGCATGATAACAGTTGCTGTGTACAGCCTAAAGTTTACAAAAGATAGACTAACAAGCTAAGTATTATATTAGAATTAAGTTTAACTTTGCCACAATCTAATATTGCTCTGGTGCAGCTGCAGTTTGTGTAATTCAGGTTAGTATGTTTTTTTGGTAGAGCCATAGGGTGTTAGAGTAGCTTGAGAGTGGTACTTTTATATGGTCACCCAAATGAAGTACTTCAATAAAAATTTAAATAGTGTTTTTTTGAAGACACCTCATTGATTCAGTTTCAGGTTTTTTTTTTTGTTCTTCTGTCTAGGAGCCTAACAAGCAGAATGTGAGGCTGG
Source organism: Nannopetersius ansorgii (assembly GCA_037974605.1). NCBI lineage: Eukaryota > Metazoa > Chordata > Actinopteri > Characiformes > Alestidae > Nannopetersius > Nannopetersius ansorgii. The sequence goes on from JBBPDE010037760.1 coordinate 6,152, forward strand.
ATGCCATGATGCGTCAGACACCTTTGTTTTGCCAAATGGGGCTTCAGTGCGTTCAGTTTTGTACGTATTGCTTTTGCAGGGTTCCCTCGCATCTTGAAAAGCAGCTGACCAATTTTTCAGTCGTGAAAAGACCCTGGAAAATGGGAGAAAAAGTTAAATGTACTGGAAAATCATGATGTCATCTCCTGTTTTCTTTTGATATTGAATGAACTACAAGGCTATCAGAACTCTTCAAAATGGATAACCTTGCCTTCTGAAAGGACTATGTTGTGTTCAAGAGCACAGTGATGTTCAAATGGTAGTTTATGGACAAGAGTGTGTAGCCTGGACTTGAAGATCTCCAAGTCATGTCACAAAGTCGTACATGCAGGTTGATTAAGGGTCCAGAACTGAATAATGCAAGCTACGTTGTCCTTTAGATGTAAACACTAGTCTTTATTGGCTCGTGATAAATGTATAGTAAGGTGGACCCAGCCCGAGTAGGGATGGGTATCGTTTCCGGTTCTTATTAATTCCCTATTTCAATTCTACAAAGGTAACTGTTCAACACTAGGATGGCTGACGATGTCAATTGATGGAATTTCATTAGGCGCAGAATCAGAAACATGTCTACTGGCCTATTGGAGAAGCAAACATGCTCTGTAAGAGACATATGGATGTGGTGTTGGCACACGTACACACACAGTAACCGTAATCAAATTCCTTGTATATGTCACTCTAAAACTCTGCCAATAAACGCGATTCTGGTTTGGCGACTAGTGCTATATGACGGGCTCTGGGTCAAAAGTACACTTGACACTTGCTATGTCTACTGGCTGCAGCTTGCATCGATGTATGCCGGAAGGCTGCATGACTAAAAGCCCGAACATACTGTAGAAGTGGTCGTATCAGGAAGTGTCTTATGCGAAACTGGGCACTGCGTCAATTGACGTATGCAGCCGTTATAGGTATAGCCAGTTAGCCGCCATTCTAGTGTTAAGAACCGATTTACAGAACCAAAACAAACCCCAAAAAACGAGTGGGTACACGGGGCCGGGTATTTTCAAATCAGTTCTTATTTGAAACCTAATTTCGGTTCCCAGCCCTAGTCACAAGTGAACACACTACACCACAGCACACAGTGTGAAATTCTTTCTCTGCATTTAACCCATTCACCAAGTGAAGCAGTGGACAGCCAGCAATACAGAGCACCCGGGGAGCAGTGTGTGGGAATGATGTGATGCCAGTGGTGCTGGGAAAAACCCCACAACCCACCTGTCTCATTCCCCATCCATCCTCACATCACTCTCTCTTAAAATATTATTGAATACTTATATCTCCTGACATAATGCATGAAAAATTAGGGTTACAGGTTAACATTGCTTTCTTCCCCATTTGTTTTAAAAGGTTGAATATTTAATGTTAGCAGGCCTGTTTCAGTCACTAAAGGTGCTTTCTTGCTTGTTTTGTCTGCAAAGGTGGTTGGGCAGCTGAATAGGAAATTGTGGTCAAAACAGTAAATGGGAGCTCATCTGTACATGAGTCAAACAAGGCCTGATCAGTGGCAGTTTATAGTCCTAGCAAACTCAATTCTAGCTTTGAATCAAATGTAAACTGCAGAGTAGATTTGTCTGTTGACGGAATTGTGGACTACAGTCTTTGTCGTACTTATTAAATCTTAACTGACAATGTCCTGGAAATTACCAAGTAAATGATCTGTAGGAAAGAATACAACTAGTACTGGTAGTTCCACTAGTAGCTACTGGTATGAGGTGACAAACATTTAAACGCTGTTCAGACATAATGTTTTCCCCCTATTTTTTTCTCAGCTGCATTTATTTATGGCTAAACTGGCATGCATAGTTTTAGTTCTCAAATTTAGTTACCAAAAATAGGATGGGGGTGGGAAGGTGGGTTTACCTGTCAGTAAATTTTGGAATGACAGAAGAATAAATTTAGGGCTATAGATGGCACTGGGAAAAACCCCACAACCCACCTCATGTCATCCTCTTTCTCACACCACACCTTCTGAATTCATGCATGAAAATTACAATCTATGCTTAAATATAGTCTGTGGTTTTCTAATGAAAAGAAAGCAAATGATAATCTTTCTTATATTTAGCCGGAACAGCTTGGCTACATGTTGTGAGATGATCAGGTTGAGTGTGGTGAATACACTCATTCTTATAGTTACCAATGCAGTGTCCAATACTTTTTTATTTAAAAGAATTTGAAGTTATTTACAAAGAGAGTAATCGCACATGCAGTCTGTGCTTGTAAAATATCCACTGTGGATCCTAACATTAATTCTTCTTAAAAGGAAAAAGTTAAGTTGTGTATTGGGATAGAGTATTGTTGTTGTATAAGATCATTAATCCATACACTCTTGATGATGAATTTGAATGTGCGTGCTGTTAGAGAGTATAAAAGAGTTTATTTGTGGTAGAGGATGTGGTTTGTGGTGTTGGGCTGGGGGAATGAGTACAGTGTTGTGATCCAGACTGCAACATTGGATGAAAAAATACCCAATAGTTTGGTTTAGATGCATTTTGTAAACAGTTACATATATTTTTCTTTGATAGTGAATTTCATTCAGCCTCTTAACAATTGTGCCTGTTAAGGCTGCCATACATAAAAAAAGACACTGACATAAAAATAAGCATGTAGGTTTTTTTTTCCAGTAATGAAACAAGGCAGTTGTCTGTTATTTTTATGACCCTGTTTAATCATATGGACACTTTGAGGCAGAGAAGTAAAGACGATTATTTAAGTTTTTGTGAACATAGTTCTTTTCTTCACTGTGTTCTTTTGTAAATCCTCAAGATTTACAGGATAAATCTTAGTTAAAAAATAAAAATATAATCCATTCAGGGATCTGTTCAAATGTAATAAAATACATTGTGTAACTTTCTGTATTAATCTTTAAATTGTTCTTCAAATTCTTTTAGAAGCTGAAAATGTTCTGGCTGGGACTCCAATTGAATGAATTTAAGCATGGTTTTAATTATAGTACTACTTACAGTAGCTAATTCTACAAATGAAGGCAAAGGAATGTGTTGAAATGAGTGGGCCACGTGCAGCATTGATTGGACGCCGCTTTCTCTCGGAGTTGTCCTTGAGTATGGCCTATCTCATGTGACCTTACAATTGGATAGCACTCTTTTATTCTCATTGCTCTTGATTAGCAAAGATTGGTATAGTGTCTCATTGGCTCGGACACAAAACAATATTGTCACTGTCATTTATGCTCATAATTTAAGCCTTTGAAAGCTGTGGAATGTGTATTGCTGTTGGTCTGGGTGCATTGGAACAAAAGCTTGTTTGTATTATTCGGAGTGGGTTTGAAAAGTAAGGCGGGGGAACAGCGCTAGTACAAAAGAGCTCATTGCAGTGTGCTGGAGATGACAGCAGATGATTGTGGTAAAGAATCTGGGTGACAGTGTCCCCATATTAGTCTTAGGACTGAAATGCTTTGTAGGATTTCAGTTTGCTTGAAATCAGTCAAATAGTCTTTATAAAAGTATCCTGAGATGTAATCCGTTTTGTCATGAAGGATAACATTTCTGGAAAACACCCTCTCTGTAGACACTGTAATATTATGCAACTAGTCAGTACCATCTGAATCTTGGAGCCAGATGTGTTGTCCTTGTATGCAAAGAACAAATTCACAGAAACTTCATAGTGGTATCATTACATCAAAACACCCTGAAGGGGAGGAAGGAAAATAGGGCAGAGTCTTACATGAGAACAAGAGGCTGCCAATTTATGACACGGCAAAAATATAGGACAGAGGTAGAGACATGAGAAAAAAATGAAAGCCTCAAATCTGTGAAGGATTTTCTTATGATAACATGGCATCAGTCTATTAGTAGTGTATATAGCATAGTGTAATAAAATAAAATACCCTGTTCTCTTTTTGTCTGTGTGTTTCTGTGCAGTCGTAGCATAAGTAATTTCCTCAGGGATCAAGAAAGGTTTCTCATTCATGCATATTTATTATATGTATTT
>JBBPDE010037780.1:0-10138 GCA_037974605.1 Nannopetersius ansorgii
ATCCAAACCTGTGTTCTTCTAACAGCTCACAGAATATCCACCACTGTTTAGAAAAAAGAAATCCTGATACTTTTTACTGCTTGTTTGTTTGCATTCATTCTAGAAATGACTTCAAACTATTTGACCTAAGACTTCTGAACAGTACTGTGTGTATACAGTCAAGCCCAGAATTATTCATTCCTCTGGCAGATTTTGACTCGTTACTTTTATTCAACAAGTGAGATTCCTCTTGATTGGAAATGACACAGACATTTAAACAAAAAGTATCATGTGCAACACTATTCATACCTTGTGCTCACTGTCACAGTCTATGGGAAAATACCAATGGAGACATACAGAAAGCTCATCAGCGATTATAGGAAGCGTTTGCTTGCTGTAGTAGCCAATAAAGGCTTTTCTATTGATTGTGTGTATGAATAATTTTGGACATGCCACTTTTTGTTCAAATGTAAATGTCATTTCCAATCAAGAAGAATCTTGCTGGTTGAATAAAAGTAACTGAGTCAAATTCTGCCAGGGCTATGAATAATTCCAGGCTTGGCCGTATATATGTTTGAATTGAAATCTCTAGAAATAATTCTCATATACCACAGCCAGTGGCAAAGTAATGCTCGTTTCTAGTAGGTTTTTGGGTCATCAGCAAATAATTACTTTTTCCTCAGTTTTCCTCCGACTGGCACAAAGAAGAACGAAGGCAGGAGAGATTTACAGCTTGGAGGAACAATTCCTCAACCTTATTTACATGATTGACACTCAGAGTGATTACGAGTCAGGGGTGTTCATAATGTGTGTGTATGTGTTTGCGTGTGTGTGTGTGTGTGTATGAGTGTGAGCATATGTGCATGAGTTATGACATCCCGTCCATGGCATGGTGAGATACGTCACAGACCCAAATAGAAAATCCATAAAATGGAATGGATGCATGGGCAGCGTTAGGTGTTATTGCTGGATTCACTCTTCCCTAAGCGAAAGACCTGTTAGATGAGGGAATCTGGATGAGAAGATGTGATGGCAGATAAAGCCAATCTGACATTTCAATCAGAGCAGATAAATGAAGGATGAGGAGGCTCTCTACAGGCTAGAGGCTTTAACTTAAAAAAAACCAACAAAAAAACCCAACAACCACCCCCCCCCCAAAAAGAGCGTGCCATTCATCTCCCCCTACTTTACGAAGGGCAAACATAAAACAATCTCTTCCATTTCCTGCCGTGGACTAGAGAAACAGTGTGAGGAAGAGGGTGGAAAAAGCTATTCTCATTTCTGCCTGGAATTGATTACCTCTCTGCGAGCACAGGATGGCAGAAACAATATGGAGGCTGAGCTGGAAAAAAAAAGGCTGTCATCTGTGCAAGAAGCCACTCTATTTTCAAACTAGTGCCAGAGGATTATGATACAAAAGAATGTTGCAGTGTACCCACAAGATGCTAGCGTGGAGCAAATGAGGTGATTAGTGGAAAGATAGACTCGGTTATCCGTTCCAAATGTGAGTCACCTCCTGGATTTAGATGCTATTCCTTATGGTGCGGCTTTGAGCATATTATCGGTACTGAAAAAGGCCTAGACAGGGTCTGATAAACACACTGTGAAAAAAAGAAATGATGCAGCAGATAGGGATGGGTATATTGGGACTGGAATATTGATAAGGTCCTGAACAAACGGTGTTGCTATTGATGTTTTTGCAGCAATTATGCATTCCAAAATAGCTGCCACTTTTAAATGTGACCCGATCTGCCGTAATGAGTCGGAAGTCGGCGTTCTATTTATTGAGATTATTTTGAAAAACATCAAAAATATCGAATTTTCTTTTTTGGTCTCAAAATTATTCTATCAAAGTTTCATCATAGAAATAATTGTGAAAATGTACTTAAATGGCTGTTTAGTCGTAGCTCTCAAATCTTACAAAAGAATGTGGAAAAATAAGTGCTGTTTTCGCTTCTCCTCTGAAACGTCACAATCTCAGCTGTCCAAGTATGGTGTTAAAATGTCAATCCCTGATCTTTTTAAACTTATCAAAATGCTTAAATCATGTACACAAAACCTTGTCAGTGTCCAATAGGAAGCCCTGTTCACAGCCTTGTGCCCGCCCACCCCTGGACAGATTAGCAGTGCTCTGTGTAGCCTAATGCTAGCGCGTTTTTTCAGAATATATCTCCTCACAAAGATCGGTTTAACATTTGTATTTTGGGTCAACATTATCGAAGCTGTTTAGAGTGAAGTGTGTGTGTTGTGTGATTGCTGTTTGCCATAATGTCATTGTTAAAATAATGTAAAATAGTTAAAGCTTAAACTCCATCTCCAATCTGCGCTCAGCTGCTGTGCCAGCGAGACTGAATCCAGTTGGTCAATGAGTTCTTTGGCTCTAGCGACGTGTCTTCTGATTAAAAGTGACAGTGATGTGGACAGTGAAGTGGACAGTGAAGTGGACAGTGAAGTGGACAGTGAAGTGGACAGTGTTGTGGACAGTGTTGTAGACAGTGAAGTGGACAGTGAAGTGGACAGTGATGTGGACAGTGTTGTGGACAGTGTTGTAGACAGTGAAGTGGACAGTGAAGTGGACAGTGTTGTGGACAGTGATATGGACAATGATGTGGACAGTGATGTGGACAGTGATATGGACAGTGATGTGGACAGTGATATGGACAGTGAAGTGGACAGTGATGTGGACAGTGATGTGGACAGTGATGTGGACAGTGAAGTGGACAGTGATGTGGACAGTGATATGGACAATGATGTGGACAGTGAAGTGAACAGTGAAGTGGACAGTGTTGTGGACAGTGTTGTGGACAGTGATGTGGACAGTGAAGTGGACAGTGATGTGGACAGTGATGTGGACAGTGAAGTGGACAGTAAAGTGGACAGTGATGTGGACAGTGATGTGGACAGTGATATGGACAGTGAAGTGGACAGTGATGTGGACAGTGATGTGGACAGTGATGTCATGTGCTCGCTCTCGGTCACTCACTCTCTCACTCACTCAATTTCTCATTCGCTTGTTCACTAATTCACTCTCTCGCACTCACTCTATCTGTCTCTCACATACACACACATGCACTCACCCACACACACTCTCAAAAATATCTCGAAAACAAAGTTAAAATAAAGTAGCTTAATATCTTTCGCATGAAATTACGGAGAGTAGCACCAATAAGAGTACAGGGGGTCCTCGAATATTGGTGTTAGTCAAAACAATGCTCAACAGCGAGGACGAAACCGCTTCAATGGGTTCTGATTGGTCATGGAAAGAGACCAGTATTTTTTTTTTTACTGTCCAGCCAAAAAAATAACAGCGGAGATACAAACTAACTACCGGTCTACAAACTATAAGTATAATTGTCTCTTTGGGCTGAAGATAAATTTAAGTGGACGTTTTCTATAACAAATTTTTCTTTAACGCTGTGGGTAAGATATTCATGCATGACTAAAGAATGGCAAGAAAACGACAAGAAAATAAATAATAAAAGTCCACAATATCTCCAACAGAAAACTTTAAAATACATAGAAACATCAGAGCGTAAGTTCCACACCATCGCAGTACAGTTTACGTACAGCATATTGCCTGTATGCCTATAGTTTCTTATACCTCATTTCCTCTAATCATTCTAAAGCAGGACAAAACTGATTACTTGAGATCAAATCACCAAGTAATGCAAGTATGTTCTATTGAACAATGACTTCAACAGAATATAAATACTTTAAAACAGGCTCGTTAGAATTCAATTTGACTGTATTTTTTCATTCCACCCTTTTCGTAGCATGAATCCTAACTGAATTCTTTTAAACAGTTAATATTTCTGGCGTATAATAATGAGGATATTAAGGATTAATAAGGAAACTGTACATATAAGGAAAGCTAGTTTCAGTTCATACCAATTTAGCAGTGAGAACAGAAGCAGTGAGGCTCGAGATGGTGGGTAAGTCACGTACACTCATCGCTGCACGGCCTACACATACTCGCATCGCCCAGGCCTGCTAAGGACTGATCCTGGACCAGTTTTGATCTTGTGGAGAATGGGCACGGGAGGAGCCGAGCTGGCCCGAGGCCTGTCCTCCTACACTTAACAAAAGCCATGTGGCTGCGATCAGAAATCACCAGGAAAACAGACACCCTGTTCTGAGAACAGTAGTGTTTCAGAGCACGTGGAATGCGATGAGCAAGCGCCGATCCCAAATCGGCACTCCTACTCTCCGGAAGCGGCTGCGTCGAGCGTCCTGGCATGGTCTTGGAGCCCCCTGATATGACTAATGCACATGCTCCGCGCTCAGAGCCAGCAATAGCCCGAAAGGAGCTTTGCATGATATTGGCATATTTGAATGTTTTAGAAGCATGGGGGTTAGGTAATAACAGCGCTTTATTCGCTAAGCAATGATAGGCTTGTATATTCACGGGGGAGCCGGGCTGTTTTGTGAATATGTTATACGGCTGGAGGAGCGGAGAATTTATGCACAGTTTAAGCAATGAGGGTTTTTTTTTTTTTTGCCAAATGTGATCTCGTGGCTTTTGCAAGAAGTGTGTCTAATCATGATATATAATTAGGAATACAATTTTGAAAAGCCATTACAATATACATAAAAAACGCATAACAGTGATGCATTGCAACAATGCCTGTGTTGCCTGAAGGCCGGAATCACATCTGTTACAGTTGTGTCAGACCATTATCATTAACTTCAGAGGTTTATGCAAAGATCAGAGCAAACGTGCAGAGCATGAGAATTATCTCCAGATCCCAGGGTCAAGTCCAGTGTGGTAATACTGTTAGCAGAATCCATTGCCTCTCTCTTTCTCTCTCTCTCTCTCTCTCTCTCCCACTCTCCTTTTCTCATTATTCACAGAACTACAAGCACACTCCCACAGAATTAACATGAGCTTAACATATCCGTGTCTGTATATGTGTGTGTGTCTGTGCATGTGTGTGTGTGTGTGTGTGTGTGTGTGTGTGTGTGTGTGTGTGTGTGTGTGTGTGTTCTATGTTTTGTTCTCCAAGCACCACAATCAGGTGACATTCTGACAATGTAAAAATAAGCAGTTATTGAGGTTAATGTCAGAATTTAGTGAAGGTGCTGTTTAAAGGCAGGAGTGCACATTTAAACGGAGAGCCCTTCATACAAATGCATTTGTGGAAGTGAGACGGAGAGAGAAAGAGAAGAGAGGAGAGGGAGTGAGAGAGAAAAGAGAGAGTGACAGAACGAGAAGCGACAAAGTTGGAGAAAGAAAAGAGAGAGCACGAGAGGAAGAGTAGGGAGAGTGAGAGACAAACAGAAAAGACAGCAAGAGGAAGAGAGGAGGGAAAGAGAAAAGGAAGAAAAGACAGCATGAGAAAACAATGAGAGAAAAAGAAAAGAGAAGAGAGAAAAAGACAGATAAAAGAGCAAGAGAGCGGGGAGGGAGAGAGAGAGAGAGAGAGAGAGAGAGAGAGAGAGAGAGAGAGAGAGAGGGCGAGAGAGAAAGAAAGAGCAGAGCGAAAGAGAGGGGAGGGAGAGAATTCGAGAGAGATTACAGACAAGAAGGAGAAGGAATAAAGTAAGAGGAAAAAAAAGAAAGAGCAAGAGAAGAAACTGGGGAATGAGGAGGGGAGGCATTGAGAGGGAGATGCTCATAATGAGAAAGTGAAGAAGAGGGAGAACAAGAGGGAAAGTGAGAATACGAGAGGAAATGAGGGAGAAAGAGAGCAAGAGTGAGACTCTGATAATAAGAGAAAGAAAATGGGCGAGGAAAAGGTAAGAGAGGGATGAAAACAGTGAGAATGAGAAGTAAAGGGAGAATGAATGAAAGAGGGAAAGAGAAAGGGGAAGAGAGCATGTGGGAGAGAACATGATTTAAAGAATGAGAGAAGAGGCAGAACGCTGGAATGGCAGAGTGTGTATAAGAAGTGTGATAATTCCGCTGGATTACTGCACTGCTTTAAAGCTGCAGGCTCAGCTGGCAGGGCTGGGCTTCACACACCGTTCACTTTCCCACTCTATGTTTAGAAATGCAGCCACTGACAAATATCTCTCATGTTCGCAAACCTAAAACATCATTTAATGACTCACCTTCCCATTCACCATCAGCCATGCTGTTTTTTGCATTAGCCATTACATGCCAGTCAATTTGTTTGCCATATTTTGTATGATTGCAATTCAAATGGGGACTAGAGACTGCTTCTGTTTGTTTTATAAAGGGACTCTTTTGTTGACTGTAGGTGTGGCTTCATCCCTGGCCAGGGAGGTCTGTAAGAGTTCTCGGCTGGCCAGGCCTAGGCCGTCCCAGTCTGTTCTTTTGTTTCGTTTGGTGTTGGAACTTTTATTATGAAATCCTGAACACGCTGGTCTTATTAGTTTACATAATCTGTTTCAGCTGACCAACGTGCTCAAAGTAAATGAGATTTGAGTTTCAATTGGTTTGTGGAGTTTTGAGTTTGTGTACTTAGGTTTGTTTGTAATGGACCGCAGTGTTGGTCCACCGTCCTGCTGGCTTTTGTTTGCGAGTTCTCTGTTCTCCTTTTGTTCTTGTTCTAAATTTTGTTTCTGGCTCTCATGTCTTTTGTTTTGTTTAAATAACAGTATTAAACATGGAAGTCTGCGTATGCGCCTGCCTTCACTGCCTGGGATATATGGAGGGGAATCGTGTCAGTGCTATTTTTGTAAGTAGTTTCATTTTGTTGCAGGTGCTTTTTGTTATGTTGCGGGTACTTTACATTTGTTGTGTGTCCTTTCATTTTGTTGCAGATGCTTTAGTTTTGTTGCAGATGCACTCTTTTTGTTTTGTGTCCTTTCATTTTGTTGAGAGTGCTTTTGATTATTATTCACTATGAATGCAGTGTTTTTGCCGTACTGAGCCACCACAGAGAAATATTACTACCATTTTACGCGAACTACACATCTGCCTATGGCCCAGACTGCGAGGAGGCACCGGCGTGGAATCCCGTCATCACACAAACCCCCCCCCCCCTTACCGCCAACCGCGAGGGGAGCCCCATCACGGAATCCCGTCTGCGCTCCCCCAGACCGAAAGCAAGAGGAAAAGGAGAGAAGCGAGAGAAACGGAACTATGGAAGTCTGCAACTGCGCCTCCTTCCTGAAAGGACACAGCCCGAGTGTGACAGATATGTTATTATTGTGTCATATTTGCCCGAAGTTATAGTTGATCAACTCCAGTGTTTGACTTTAAATCAAGGGGTGGGTTGAGGGCAAATAATTTATTAGCATGGAAAAGTCTATAATTAAATATCTATAATCTATAATTAAATGAAAGGCTTTATATTTATAATTAAATAGTTTAAATTAATTAATTATATTTATTTAATTATATTTATAGTTTGTTCATACTTTTAAATAAAAGAAAAGCAAATAAAAAAACTTTTTTTTGCATGATGCATATGTATGTGCAAGACAGATCATTCGCAACCCTTTGGTGAAAGACTAATTTGAGGCTGGTTGCACTGTGTTCTGTGCTGTGGTGTGTTCACATATGACAAGTGGTTTAGGACCAAACACAGTTTGGAAAAAGACTGGTATGAGATTCATACGGTGATAGAAATGTGTTTCCGATTCCCGAAGTTTGTACTGTGTACAGTCAAGAGCAGTATAACAACACAGTGGGATTAAATCAGGCTGTATTATTTATTTTAAGTAGAGCCTGTTCACTCGATTCCCTCACTGACATTACGTCTGTGGTCGAAATGAAAATGATGAATGTGGATGCAGCATGCTCAGAACATGGAAAGCAATTTTGGTAGGCATATGATAGCCTGGAAGTCAATGATAATGCCCTTTCTTTGAAATAGAAAACAAGTGGTTGTTTTCTGAACAAGCTCACTGAAGTAATGATTGTGTCGGCCATTGCAGTTGGTTTTGTTTTGTTAATGAGACAAAGAGTTGTTTTGTCAGCAGTGACATGTGCTTTGATATTGTTGAGGGTGCTCTTGTTTTGTTGTGTGTGCTTTTATTTTGTTGTAGGTACATTAGTTTTATACTTAGCGCTTTCGTTTTGTTGTGGATACTTTAGATTTGTAGTGGGTGCATTAATTTTGTTGTGGGTGCTTTTGGTTTGTCATGGGTGCTTGTCATGTACCAGCAGCGGCTGCTAGAGGCCATCCCTGTATGTTCTTGTTTGTTTATATAATGTGATTCAGTGACCGGCATGATTTGAGTTGGTTTTGAGTTTGTGTATTTAAGTTGTAGTGGACCTCAGTATCAGTCCACCATCATGTTGGCTTTTGTTTGTGAGTTCTCCGTTCTCCTTTTGTTCTTGTTTTGTTTCTGGCTCTCATGCTTTGTTTAAACAAAATGATTAAACATGGAAGTCTGCGTATGCGCCTGCCTTCAATGCCTGCGATACATGGAGGAGAATCATGTCAGTGCTTTTGCTTTTTTGTAAGTAGTTTCATTTTGTGGCAGGTGCTTTTTGTTTTCTTGCAAGTACTTTAGATTTCTTGCAGGTGCTTTAGTTTTGCTGCAGGCATTTTTGTTATGTTTTGTGTCCTTTCGTTTTGTTGAGCATGCTTTTGTGTTATTGTGGGTGCTGTCCTTTTGTTGATTGTTTTGATTTAATTTTTAATTCATTTAAAGGCAACTGGATGAGACCAACCAGAATATTTGGTGAAACAGAATCCGAGACAAATTAGAGTCCAAACACCAGGCCGGTCTAGGACAGCAGAATAGCACCTTGGTTCCATACCTGAGCACTACAGCCCTGAATCTGACCACTTTTAAAGTCACCCAGAGTCTCACTGTCAATGTATGTCTAAAACCTTTGTTGCACAATCTAAATGGAATGAGCAACAGTGTTTCTGTGTGTGGGACACAGAACTAGAGAGAGAGAGAGAGACAGAGAGAGAGACAGAGAGACAAAGTGAGACTAGTGAGAGTGGAGAGGATATGAAAGCTGATCAGATCTTTAAAGAGAATAATCTGTCACAGTGATCTAAAAGATTGTTATCTAGGCATAAGACAACGAAAAAGAGCAGATGCTGAAATCTCAAAGGAGAAGAAAAACAAAAGGATGGATACAAAAAAAAGTATTCCTCAAAAACAAAGAACTATGGACAAAGATGGCCAAACTGACAAACCAAGTGTGGATTTGTATCATGAAATTCATTCATGATTAATGTTAACTGACTGTAATTTCAAAGAAAAACTACAGGAAAATCTTTATTCAGTTTCAGTGCATTGGTGAAGTCAATCTGAGAAATAGGGGTTATTTTAAGAATCTATTTTGATCTGCATCTATTCAAAGTCATCCTCTCAGCCTCTTTTTATTTACTGCTCTCATTCCTGTTATGCCTGTAAAGGTCATTGTGGTCATCTAATTACTGTTTGTCAGTTTGTTGCTTTGCCAGTTGCATTCATCCTGAATTTGTTATATACAGAGTGTGGCTTTTTATTTTTTTATTTTTTATTTTTACTTCATCTCTTTTGATCTAGCTGAGCGTTATTTATGTCTGAGTGTGAAATATCTCCACCTCCAACCTGCCCATTCCATTGGGATTGCCTTTATTTATCTATGATGTTTACACAAATACAGGAACCTTGCTGCAGGTATGCCCTTGAATAAACAAGTTTAATATTTGATAACCATGCATAGTGTGTGCATACATTTTTTAGCAATTCTGTACTCAATTTTTTACAAGCTTTTTATAGGTTCACAATCATTGAATGTCGACGATTTGTTGCATCATTTATCAGCCTTGCCTCTAACTTGTCCACCAATAGAAAGAGACAACCATAGGGCTACCCCTGACCACATATTACTTGGGCAGTGGTTTCAACAGTATCAATAGTCCATCAGAGAAACAATATTTAGAGCACAGACACGAATCACTGATGAAGGGCTATAGGAGGATTTAGGCACTCTGTGCTTTGAAAAAGATTGTAGATGGTGCAATAAAATCTCTGCACACCTACAAGGTGAACCAACAGGGAAACTATATCTAATAAAGGTACCACTTTACAATAAGTAACCGTTATAAAGTGATTAAAATGATTTCTAATCAGATTGGTGATTAGGTTATAAAGAATTCATTACTCATTCATAATCTATTATGTACAAGTTTTTCAATTATGAGTTATATTAGATCTGCAATATCAAGAACTGCTTCAGTATTTTCAGTGTGGAGTCAGACAGGCCACACTGTGGCACAGATATAATGATCAGTGTCAG
>JBBPDE010037844.1:0-10136 GCA_037974605.1 Nannopetersius ansorgii
GGACGCGATTGGAAGCACTTCATGCATTTATTTTATCTGTCAGTCTGGGCCATCAAACAGAGGGCGGGACAAACGCTCATCTACTTAAGATGATTGGCTGTCTCGAGCAGATGAGCGTTTGTCCCACCCTCTGCTTGATGACCCAGACTGACCGATAAAATAAATGCATGAAGTGCTTCCAATCGCGTCTGCACTCTGTCAGTCAGACCCATCAAACTGAGTGGGCGGAGCAAACGCTGGTCTGCCAGGATCTTGTGCAGATGATTCTTTTGGTCTGAAGCTGTGTCTTTTCCAACATGGCGCTAGCAGTCGTGGAAGAAGCAGACTTGCTAAGAGACAGTTTAGAAGTTGCAGGCTGTACTGAAGCTGGTGATGCGGCTCCTGAAAATGTGGCCGGCGAAGTGGAGGAATTTCTGGAGGCTCTTCGAGTTGTTTTGGTTCCTCCAGAAGAAGAATTTGACCCTCGAGTGTGTGCAGACTTTGAGAAAGTATTGAGGCTCTTCTGTGAGGCTGAAGCTGCCACTTATTCACAGCTTCCTGTTCGTTTGGCTCTTATTCGGCCGCGTGTGAATCCGGGGCTGAAGCAGCTCCTTATTCGCCGCGTGGTGTTGAGGAGTGTTCACCTAATAAACCACTCTAACAGTGAAGTACTGCGCGTGCGCGTGCGCGTGCGCGTGGGGGTCTGTATTTCTTCCTTTAACTCATTCTTATTAAACGATGCTTAAGATTGAACACATAACTCCCAGCACACAGCAGGCGTTCCGCTGCACCGCGCACATTCACTTGGATAAAAGCCAGGAATCCCAGATCATTTTGTGCCCCTTTTCAGCTACACTGGTGCTGGTGCCAGAGGCCGGTACTGGGAACCAGCCGAGACCCGGTGCGCAATAACACCAGACCGGAGCTCAGCAGAGCCGCGTGAGAATACATGACCGGCCACGCCCACTAAACAAACAAACATGGCCGAACTCAGTTCCTGCTTACTGGTTATTCTCCACACTTTGAGGATTTATTTCAGTCCAAATGCCACTTATGCAGGTGTTTTTACCGCTGAAAAAATCGACAAAGACGACGATTACGTGAAAGACTCCGCCCACCACATGTGACGTCACGGGTTCTCGCTACGAGACCAGCAGGGTTTAGGCGCCGGTTTATGGTTCGGTGCTTCTGTTCCGCCACCGGCACCAATTTATTTTATGTGGAAAAGTGCTGCACTTGTTCCAAAATTGGGAACCGGTGCAGTGGAAAAGGGATATTGGAGGTTTAAACCACTTTGGGCCAGATATTAACTAAAGTGGAACTGTTCTGCCCCAAACTGATTTAATATTAGTATTACAGAGGCGTGGACCGCGGCGGTCTCTGTCCCCCACCTCAGAGACGAACTGTGCCCACCCATACTGCCTGTCCACTGAAAACACTGGAGGAAACTGAGCTGCTTTCCTATGGGTGCGTTTGAGTCTCCTCGGCTGGACAGCTCCATGCTGCTGCTCACAGTTCACTTCGCCACACGTTTTCCAGCGCGTTTGATCGCATTTTTTAAAATTAAAACAGCGCATAAGTTTCATTCTTATTTTATTTTCTGGTTGGTAACACCAAAGGCAATACATCAGTGGTTTTTAAAAAGCAGACATCTTCAAACTCTCGCTCCACGAGCTGCTGCTCTAACAACACGACCGCACCGCACTCTCTCTCCACGCCACCGAACAGTACCGCCATCTACTGTCTCGAAGTATGTTGACGGGGCATGTATTGATCCAGTATTCAGTGTATTTCCCATTTTAAACAATTAATGACACATTTAATGATGTATTTAATGACACATTTATATATATAATATTGGCACTTTTGGCATTCCATACAGAAGAGGCGAGTAGCCTTAAGTTCTCATTTTCTAAAATAAACACTTGGTGGTTCTTCAAGATCTTGACTGTAGCATATTTCTACAGTTTTTTTTCAATATAGTTCATTTAGAGTTAGTTTCATTTCTACAAATGGTGCAAACTCTGCTAGATTATAGATAAAATTCCCCTGCCATTCTGTGATCGGCAATCGGCAGATCATGATCTTGGTGATCGGCCCCAAAAAGGCTGATTGGAGCATCTCTATCAGAGACCCTATGGTTAGGGATTATATCATTAGATCAGCTCTAAGGACAAAAATGTCAGAGAAAGAAAAGTGAAACTGACGTTAGAGGTGTAATCAAGATCTGCCATACAAGTCAAGTAGATTTTATTGTCATTCCTACCACATGCACAGTATATAGTAAAAATGTAAAAACGTTCCTCCAGGACCCTGGTGCAACACAAGAGCAGAACAGAACACAAGTGCAAAACAGGACTGAACAAGAGCAACAATACCCCTGAACGAGACGAGGACAAGACAATGTTGGTGCAAATGACCGTGACTACATTGAGGATCAGTACAGTATTTGACCAGTACTGTAGTTTAGCAGCAGAGATGTGCAGAATGCAGGACATCAATAAATGAATGTGCAATTTAAAACGGCAATAAATATGACTGGTTTGTAGCAGCACAAAAGCCATGACCGAGAGAGTTGTGTGTTTTTACAGAATGCGTGAAATGAGTATTTTAACTGGCTATTAAAGTCTGAGTTTTCCTAGGGGGGGGGGGGTAGGAGTGAGGTGGGGGGAGGTGGCAGACCCGGGGCCAGACACGGATTTATGGACAGGCCTTGCATTGCTTTGGGGGGGCACACATTTTATAGGCTACTGTAGGTACAGTATAGCAGCTAGGGGTTGTTCAGATAAACACACGTGACGCAGTAAGATGTAGAGCTGATTTTAGTTCTTTTTATTCATCAGAATTCAGCGTCTCTTTAACAGAGTACTCTCACCAGTCTGTGTCTGCACCAGTCACTGTTGAACGATATATTTTTGCTTGAGAAATTGTGTCTGGGAAAGTTTTTCAGGGCTATTTGATTCGGCTTGTCAGCGCCCAGATCCTCTGCACCTAGTTCAGTGAACTCATGTTGTAAACGTTTGGTGGATGACGGGCTCGTATTATCAGGGCGGGCCCATGTGAGTCTGAGGGCGGGCACGGCACCCTAAAGCCCGCCCATGACGCCGGGCCTGGGAGGTGGGTATTTTGTAGTGTGTGTGTGTGTGGTTTTATGCTTCAGTTCTGGTTAATGAGTCTGATGCCCTGGGGGAAGAAACTGTTCCCCATTCTAGTAGTGGAGACCCGTATGCTACATGCTACAAGATCAATGCAATACTCAGCATAGACTCGCAGACAAGACAGGTGTACTGTGTATAATGGAAATGTTGAACTTTTAAGGAAGTTCATACTCAACCTGTCAGCACAAACTACCTACAGTTACATATATGACCTTCCCATCTTCACTGTAGAGAATGTCCATTGTCCACTAGGTGCCACTGTAAAAATTTCTAATTGAGTTGCCACTTTGGATACAGCGCATGATGATGAAGATGCAGAGGTATGACTTTAAACTTGTCTACACACCTGGGAAGCACCTGATTCTAGCTCTCTGATCAAGAGCACCCTTAAAGAGCAATGCTAGCACAACAGAGGATGATGTTCAAGCCCACACCAACATGGTGTCTGTAAGACCTTCTGTATCAGACACAGACAAAATGCTGCATGGATGGCCTGCATGATCCTGTCCACAGCTCTAAGATGTAAGAGGTGTAACAGCTCTAAGATGTAAGAGTGTAATAGACGGACTGTTATTGAAAGGAGATATTTATCCCACAAAAATTGAGACAAGATCTACTGCAATGCAGATCTAACTGCTACACAGACACACACCTGAAAGAAACCTGAAAGCCTGGATCTGTGATACAATAAAAAAGGTGTGTAAATCAAATCATATGGTTGGAAAATAACTAATCTGAATTGTCATTGTATTAGTGTGAATTCGCTCGGAGGAGGAGCCTAAATATAAGCAATAGATTACCTCTTGATTACCATCTCAATCTGGTCACATATGAACTAAGGCTGAAATTGAGATCAGTTTTGTTAGAAGTAAGTTGTTTCACATCAGACTTGTGTCGATAGTCAGATCCCTGTGTGTGTTTCAATTTACAGTAATAAAAATACAGGGCTTTAAGAAGAACAAAGCGAAAAACACGAGAACACTCCAGATGCTCCAAGGGGGAATTTCCGCACCAAGGAAAAGTAAATAACATGCTCATATGAGCTACTTTCAAACCTCGCGCCTCTGAGTATTTCACCATCCCATAATGCAGCGTTTCTCCAACTTATTTCCTGGGGACCAGTCATGTCAGGCTTTGGGGCTGCAGGGCCCGGCATAAATGACCGTCAAATAAATACATTATTGCCAATTCGCTCGAAGGAGGAGCCTAAATATAAGCAATTGATTACCTCTCCAATAAGAGATGAGAAAATGCTGGAACGTTGCTACCATATAATAAACGATGCAGGTCCGGCGTCATGGGCGGGGCTTTAGGGTGCCGTGCCCGCCCTCAGACTCACTTCGGCCCGCCCTGATGATACAAGCCTGTCATCCACGTTTACAACATTGTTTTTGAATAAATACCAATAATCGCATCCTACTCTGATTAATATTTTACAATAAAATATTTTAGAATAATAAAGAAAACAGCTTCGTCTAAAATGTGGTCATTTCAAACTGTCTGCAGTTCATTTAAAATAATCCGGTTGAACAGAAACGAGCGGCTCTTACTGTAACAGCGAACGCAGCCGTCACAAACTAACGACAGAACTCAGGAAAATCAGCTAAAGACGAGGGAAACTACAGGGAGCTGAAGAAAACGGATATACGACGTTTCTTTAACAAACAGAACAGGTTTGAGGAGAATGTCAGAGACGAGCGAACACTAGAGGCTGAGCGATCTCCAGCTACGAGCTAGCATGTATCCGCTAGCCGGGGGGCGGGGCCGAGATCACTGGCGGCTGAACTAGGCGCGGAGGATCCGGGCGCTGAAAAACGTTCCCAGACGCAGTTTCTCAGGCAGAAACAGATCGTTCAGCAGAGGCTGGTGTGCAGACGAGAGTACTCTGTTAAAGAGACGCTGCATTCTGATAAATAAAAAGAACTAAAATCAGCTCTTGGTGTATCTTACTGCGTCACGTGTGTTTATTTGAACGACACCCGGCTGCTATACTGTACCTACAGTAGCCTATAAAATGTGTGCCCCCCCCCAAAACAATCCGTGTCTGGCGCCGGGTCTGAGGGGCCGTATTCTACATTGTCCTTCCACAGGGGGTCCTCAAGTTACAACAGAGGTCCATTCCTTCAACAATGATGTAACAAATGCTGCTGTAGGTCGAAACGCACCCTAGACTAAGTTCATACCTGATCCTAACACAGCGAACACAAATCTATAATCACAACTAACAAAAAAAGACAAAACAAAAATAAATACATTTCCAGACGCCACGAAAGGCCAAAGCCACCGAACAAGGCAACACAAACGGAACACTTGCGCTTAGATGAGCGTACTCCCTCACTCACGCGGCGCGTTACTGCATGTATTCTGCACCTTCTGCTAATTCGGTCGCCGTGCGCCACTCAGTGTCGTAAACTCGAAACGTTGTACATCGAGACCCTCTTAAATTTGAGAATTCTCCTCGACACTTGCACCTCAAAAATAATCCATAAATCATTCTCCTCCAATCTCTTTCTAGCCTATGCGTACTGGGCTGGTCAACCAAACATGTTAATACACGAAGTTAAATAAAATATCACTAAAAAGTGCTAATAAAATGAAAACGTATGCGTCTATCGTCATAAAACCCACATTCGAAACACTGGTAAAAGTCTTCACCCTCGGTGTGTTGGCCTGAATATTTTTATTCCTGAACAAATAGAGTCCACTCAACCAAATCAGAAAATACACAAGTTTAGTATCAGCTTTTTGGTATTAATATGGGAAATCAAAAAGCTGTGTGTGAGAGACTGTGTGTGTGTGTGTGTGTGTGTGTGTGTGTGTGTGTGTTATTTCTCTCTCCCTGGCACGATACAGTACTGTCCCAATACTTTTGGACACCCTAGATAGATTTAATTCACAGTGACTCTCAATGGACAAAAGTATTGGGGCAGTCATGTAAACACTGGGTCCTCCAGGTAGCCGGGGGAGGGGCTGCCAGCTGCAGCGCCTGTTCAAAATTGCCGTGGTCTCCGTGAACCCGCAGATGCAAAACTGGCATTTAAGTATCGACACCAGTGTGAATCGATATGGAACTCGATTCATTAGCGTTTGAGAATCGATTTCTTTTTAACAACCCTAATTCTCACCCCTTAGAATTAACACACAAAGCCATTTTAATTAGAGAAAAGTGACGACATGTGCCCTACAATATACTGAAAGATACTGCGATCACAAAATGCCTCAGTGTAATCACAATACTTTGATTTTATTTATATCATGCAGCTCTATCCTACGCCTCACTCCTCCACATCACCCTCCATCGCAAGTGCAGGCAGGTTCTGTGGGCCGGAGTCAGACCGGGAGACCATAAAACAGCCGACTGGACTTTTTACAAATTTAACGGCTCTTTATAAACAGAAAACGAAATCAACCGAGCCGCTCGATCAAAAAGTGCATCAGATTAAATCATGAATCCTGCGGTTCCGTCGTTCCACCTCTCAAAAGCTCAAAAGGTCACCGCCAGAACAGGACTGAAACGGCTTTAGGGATGGAGGGATGGAGGGATGAGTATGTGTGTGTGTGTGTGTGTGTGTGTGTGTGTGTGTGTTCGCACGCACGTGAGAAAGAGAGAGATAAAGAGATTAAACAAATGCAGACTCGTGTGTGTCTAAGTTCATTAGCAGCTCAGACTCCATCTCCGAGTGTGTGCGCGCGTGCGTGCGCGCGTGCGTGCGTTGCTACCTCCAGCCCAGCCCTCATTAAACCCAAATGTGAGGAAACGACGAGTGAAAACATGAAGTAAAAACCTGACACCGCCGCCGAGGAGGAAGGAGAAGTTTCTTCACAATGTTGAAACACTTCCTCCAAACTGCAGTTCTCCTGAGAGCACAAAGCCCGCAACCTGCTCGGCCTCCACCCCCCTGTGAACGTGTCCCGCGTTTCATTTCTGCGCGTTAAAGCGACGGCGCGGCGAAACACGACACTCCCGAGTTCACCCTCATTCAACTGCGGCGCGCTGCCTGGAGGCACGACCTTCAGCCTCCTGAGCAACCGCTGAATCGTTTCAGACTCCAGAATGCGACTTCATTCCTCAAGTTCGACCACATTTAACAGCACACGATCCGCGGCGCACAGCTGAACTTCTGATGCGCGGTTCCTCCTTCGCATGGTGCAACAGTTGCATCCTGGAACCTGGTGTTTCACCTTAAACGGTGCTGCCGTTTACGTTCACATCTTTTCAACCCCCTGAATGTGCACCGTTTAAGCTGGAATGCATGAGGCATCCATCCCTCACTGGGGTTCATCCCTCGCTATTGGCGGCGGTTCAATCCTGCCCGGGTGTTAAGAGGCTGGGCAGCACTGAACATCCCGAATGCAGAAGAACTGTCCACACAGTCCAGAAACGGCTCTTTAACACTCAGCCGGCGGCTCACGCCTGGTTTATTTAAAGGACCACCAGCATGTACTGAACGTACTGATGGGCCGGAGAGAGGCCTGGCGTGCGCGCGCCTCGGGGCTTGATAAAATCAGGGTGTGTCCGACACGCCGAACCTTGCACTAACTAAACAATCCAGCCATGATCCCCCACTGCAACACAGCTCAGAACCAGCACTCAGGGGCAGCTTAGCCATTAGTACTTATAGGTGGCCATTAGTGCCATAGGACTGTATTCAGTACTGAAGGGGGCAGTCAGCTGTGAAGGTAATCAGTACTAAAGGGGGGCTCAGCCCTAAGCGATGGGGGGGGCCAGCGATGAAGAACGCGGTCAGTGCCCAACGATGAAGCCGGTCAGTAGAGAATGAAGTGGTCAGCAGTAGTTAGTAGTGAAGTTGTCCGCAGTCTTGAGGAGCAGGAGCAGTAGTGAGGAGGTTAACAGCCCGTCACCAGCACGAGATTCAGTAGCCTGGGATGAAGGGGGTGGTCAGCATTAGTCAGTAGTCAGTAGGGGCTATAACCAGTCAGTGGTGAAGAGACTGGTCGGTAGTCAGTTAGTGGAGGGCTATGATCAGTCACTAATGAAGGGAACGGTCAGTGCTTAAAAGTCTACAGTCGGTAGTGAAAAGGCAGTCAGTAGTTCATCAGTAGCAAAGGGCTGTAATCAGTCAGGAGCGAGAGCTGTGTAGTTAGTGGCGAAGGGCAACTTTCAGCAGTGAAAGGTGTGGCCAGTAGCTGTGGAAGGAGTAACAGGGCTACAGTCAGTAGCCAGAAGTGTGGCGGCAGTACTGAAAAGTTGGGTGAGACGCCGTGGCAGGCAGCAGTGAAGGTGTGGTCAGTGTTACATGTTTAGCTTGAAGCATAGAACAGAAGAGGCCTCGTAGCGGCACTCACTGCCCGCCCGACTCACCAACATCCCTCCAAGTGCATCAAACACCCACCTCCACCTCCCTTCAAACGAAGCACCCACCGAACACCATCCACTCACCAAACACAACCCAGGAGACGCCATCCCAACACCGAGCCCCTGTTCAGGGAGAGGGGCGCGTGAAGGTGTGTGTACTCACCTGCTGCTCTGCTGGTCCGAAGCGTGTGTGTCGCTCAGAGTTGCCGTTTAATCCCCTTTCGCTTTAGTTTCTCTCTCTCGCTCGCTCACTCTCACACCTCTTCCTCCTTTCCTGCTCCTGCTCGCTCTCTCACGCGCTGCAGCTGTGGGGCGGGGCTACCTCGACCCGACCCGCCCACTCTTTATCGACACCACCGGTCAACCGGTACGACCGGAAGGATCTGATTGGGCGAGCAATCAGCTCGAAGGACGAGCTTTTTAGACTCGGGAGAGTTTTATTTTCAACGTTTCTGTAAGTAATGTTAGTGGTTAAGGACAGATGAATGATTAAATAGCACATGTATAAACGCAGCAGCGCCTTTTAAGGATTATTACAGTAGTTTCCGGGAGGCTTTAAACAGATGAATATATATATATATACTCTTCTGCAGGTACAGACAGACAGACAGATCGCTGCATTCCACACACACACACACACACACACACACACACACACACACACACAATCTGTTTTTAAAAAAAACCTCTCGTTTTTAAAAAACAGATTGTGTGTGTGTGTGTGTGTGTGTGTGTGTGTGTTTGTGTTTGTGGAATGCAGCGATCTGTCTGTACCTGCAGAAGAATGATTTTCCACCCCAATAAGTGTGTGTAGGTGTGCGAGTGTGTGCACGCACATAGGGGCTGAACACAGACACACACTGCAGCTTGTCGAACGCTTCAGTTTTATATTGGTATCATGTCATTCGACCCACCACCTTTACGTTGGGACACACGTTTACAGAGAACGTTCCCCAGAACCCAGGGTTTAAGGTGAACAGTGATGGTCATGGTGGAACCGGACGCCTCTAAACGCTCCTTCGCCGAAAAGTCGTTCCATCAGATGGTTGTGACTGTGTCTCCTGGTCCCACCGTTTTCCCCAGCGTTATGAGAAGCTTTTGGCTCTGAAACTTAAGGCTTTAATGATGGAAGGATACGTGCAAACAACAATAACATCCGTATAAACGCGTAATCACCGGAGGTCGACAGGGAACAATGTGATTTCGTGTCGGAGATGCTGTGGCTCCTGTAAACTAATCTCTGCAGCGAAGCGTGTCGCACCACGCGCGCTCTGTTTACTCGCGCGAGCTGGTGGGGACTTTTTTGAAACGGCTGGAGTTCCTCTTTTAAACTCTTACAACAACACAAAGCCGTGTGATCATGTGCTAATGCGTGTTCCAGGTCTGATACATTCAAATGTAAATTAACGGGCGTGGGGTTTTTGTTGTAAGGGCTGCAAACTGGTTTAAAATATAACAAAAACACGAAGAAGGTCAGCAGTCTGTGAGTATCTCACCTGCAGCCAGGTGGGACCATCCTGCCTTATAAGGTAAAAGCACGAGGAGAAAAGTGCCAGAGAGAGCGGAGTGTGCTATCATCATCGGTGTTAAGTTTCATCCATGCTTACTCAACCCCTCTCTCTCTCTCTCTCTCTCTCTCTCTCCCTCTCTCTCTCTCTCTCTCTCCCTCTCTCTCTCTCCCT
>JBBPDE010037854.1:0-10136 GCA_037974605.1 Nannopetersius ansorgii
AGTCTTACAGGCATTAGTTACAGGGACAGTCTTACAGGCATTAGTTACAGAGACAGTCTTACAGTCATTAGTTACAGCGACAGTCTTACAGTCATTGGTTACAGTCTCTCTAGTTGTCATTTATTGGGCCACTTTTGGTATTTTTTAACTAAGGTATAGTGGGAATCCTACACAAGAACTGATGATCTGCTGCAGTTGCCTAGATATTACAACCTGGTACCTCGTCAGAGTCGCTCAGATCCTTAAACGTGCACATTTTCCTGTTTCTGACACATCAACTACAAAACCTGACTGTTAACATGCTGCCTATTTTATTCCACACCTTGCGATGTGACACTGCAGCAACATAATCGGCTTATCAGTGTACAGTTGTATGCAAAAGTTGGGGCCCCTGGATTTGTATTTTTACCTGAAAAGGTATCTGTGTGTTTGCACCAGACTTAAAAACTTAAACGAGACACTTTTCTACAAATAAGACATAAAATAAGACAAATAAGACATCAAATCACTACTTGCTTGTAATATTTACTCTATGCTATGTAATTGAGAAACTGATGATTGATTAAAATTTAAAAATAAATGTGAAAAAATATTAAATTCAAACGAAGGCATCTCTATTAAAGAAACATACTTTTAAAGAAGGCACCTTCTACTAATATAATTTCCATTAAGAGGTCAATTTCTTGGAACCAAATGTGCTGTTTTTTGTAACAAAAATATGAAATTCGATTGTTCTCGCAGCTTAGTTTAATTTAATAAAAAACAATCCGTACCCGTCTTTTCCATTGCAGGCATTCTATAAAATATCATGGTAACGTGAAGTCCAGGTAGAACCACCAACATCATCTGAGCCTCACCTGAGTGACGGGTTCTACCGAGCCGATGTAGGTGTCTGGGCGGAGCAGGATGTGTTCCAGCTGAGTCTTCTTCTGGTACACGCGCTCCACGGACATCTTCTTGGAGCTCTCCTTCTTTGGCAGCTCACTCTTCCCGCCTTCGCTCTTGCCATTCGCCTCTTCTTTCTTGGCAGCATTGTTCTTATCAAAGAGGGTCTGTTGTTACACACATTGGCACAATAATTGTTAAAAATGCCAGTTTAACTGGCAAACAGGAGATTAAATTAACGCCCTGGTCGTCTCCTGCTGGACCTGATTGTGAATGACTGACTTACATTTACTACCTACACTGTAGGTAGTAAAACCTCATTCTTATCTTATTCTATCCGTCTATATTTGTTTTGTCTGTTTCACAAAGTCTTATGTCTTTCCTGGATCTGGGTGAGATGACAATAAAGTTCACTTTGACTTGAACAGAACCATAATCTGTGGTTTATGCAATCTGAGCATCTAAAGATCAATAGAATGATTTGCCTAACTTATGTACTTAACAGGGACGTTGTTTCAAAAAGATCCATATGTCCCACTTAAATAAATTTATTCTTAAATCTGTGTCTGAGTGTGAACCCATTCCAGTCCAGTGTCTGTTAAATTCCTACACAAGCACCTCATTCTGCTTTATGAGGGACTGATTAGTGATCAGCTGAATCACATCTTATTTAATGTGGAAAAGTATAAAACACTGCTGTAATCGACTCTCTCCTCTCACACTGAGACCAGTTGGATGGTAAAACACTACTACAAGCTCCTCAAAGCTCATTATTGCCATTACTTTTAAGAGAGAACGAGAGATTTGTTTTCTTTGAATTATTCAGGTTCTGTAAACGCTGCATCATTGTTTCCTTTAAAATGATGCTTTAAAGAACAATATTTTTATTTGGAAATGAGGAGAAATATTGTCAGCAGTTCAAAAACAAAAACAAAGCTGTTCAGCTCAATGCTTGCAGCTAGAAAATAGAAAACCTGAGAAAATGAACACTTTTACAATGGGAACTTATTTTTTCCAGGTACTTTAGTTTCTTAGGTGAATGCTGATAAAAGACTGAATAATACTGTTATAACAATATCAGTCTAGCCACTAGCGCTCTACATTACTCTAGTCTCTAAATGTCATTTGTGTGATGAAAATACAAACAATACTCTGAATTAAAGCTGGTGTGTTTGATGTATATTTATATAGAGATATTAAATGAAATAAATAAAATTAATCTTGTTAATTTTTTCCTTAAAATGTAGAAAAGATCTCTTTATCCCTGCAGAAGAACAAAGTTTAACCTTAACACTCTTGTGCATAACAGTGCTCTTACTGATGTGTTTGTATACATTTATAAAATGTCACATCAAAATTTTCATTGAACAAATAGTTCAATTGTCCAAACACATTTAGGAGCCACAATATTTCTACAGTTATCACAAGACTTACCAAAGTAAGCCAATTGTCACAGCCACCGCGTCTTCTTCCTCTAGACACTGTCCTCCCTCCGCAGAATATTAGTTTATCACTCATTCTGTCTCCCCCTGTCTCCATGCCCAATCCACCTGTGCTCCCATTCCCCTCCGTTCCTCCCTTCCTAGGGTCCTTTCCTCCCTACCAAGTCCCCCTGCCATATTTGTATCACAGCCCGCTGTATCAGTCTCACCTGTCTCTCATTTCCCGGCGCACTATTTAAGCCCAGCCCGACCTCGAATCATTGTGTCCGTATTTGTCGTTTCTTGATGTGGTTCCTGTGGTTACATGTTAAACGGTTACTTGCTTATGTTAATCCTTGTTTTTTTTCTGTCCCCAGGCTCGTGCTTCGTCTGGTTAAGTTTCGCCCTCTGAGTCCTGAGGAGCCCTGCACACCCCGACCTTTGTTCTTTGGACGATCTGTTTGTTTACTGTTTTGTTTTCCTTTTCTGAAAGTGGGCCGAGAAGCACGAGTCCTGTTTTTCTTTTGGTTTCCCTGTGTTTACTGCATTTTACCCCTCTTGAGTTCTGAGATGGGGTGTCCTGAGTTCATTCATATTAAACCTGTCATCTGTGTTCCACCAGTTTGGTGTCCACGCCCCATCTCTACCCCACACTCATTATGACACCAATGTCATCCAGTATCTAAACGTCTTTGCCGAATAAAGAAAAATTATGACAATTGATTATTAATTATGATTCATAATTGCAATGTGAAATCAAAATGATCAAGATCTCAAATGAATTTCATTGCACGTTTTTCTGCAGCAGATTTGAATCTCTGTGTTTTCTAATTGAACAAGATCATTTCTGGTAGCCACTAAACATCTATTTCTATATGTTTGTAGATGCCTGCTCTCAGGTTTTCTTGTGAAATCAAAGTATTACTTCGGATTTTGTTGCATCTACTTATCTGGAGAAGCTTTACACCAAATGAAAGAACAATTCTGTGAGAGTCTGAATGCATTCAGACACATGAACATTAGTGAAAGCAGGTACTGATGTTGGAGAATTAGTTGTTAGTGCCACTCCAACTCATTCCTAAGGTGCTGAAATGAGCTCCATCACTCCAGCACCTAAAACACTGAAAAATACTACAAACAAACCATGCTATATCAGTGTATTTCACCATGTGAAACACTGGTGTAATAACAATATAATAACATACTTTATTTAAGGGAATATTTCACAGATCCATCAAATGTTTTATCCTTACTTAACTTTCCATATTCCTAACTACAATCTGTGTCTTTAGATTTCGTGTTAATTATCTATAGTATTTATACACTGAATTTGTGTATTTTGCATCATGTATTTTCATATTAAAGTTTTTTTCTACAGTTTTTTGCTTTAGATTGTATTTTTAGATATTGTTCTGGCCTCCATGTGCTTTCACAGTAATAATATTTTCTAAATCTGATTCTACCTCGAATGTAGGTGGGGGGTATGTTTAAAATCTGAAGATTTTAAGAGATCAAATCTAATGAACAAAACTTCAGACATCAAACTCGTGGAACTTGATTAGTCTCTATCAATACTGCTGTGGTCCTCACGTTTAGATGAAATGATTTATGATTAGTTTGTTTATTTATGGCCAGAGTGAAGCAGCAGGTCACTTCTATGTTAAGTTCTCTCTTCTGCGTTTGATGTTAAGATACTTTCTTTTAAATGTGGAGTAAACCTGGTCTCACACACCCCTGCTAACACACTGTAAGTCTTCTCAGACTTCAGCTGCTTGAAGGTGCACCCACTAATATCCATATAATAAAAATAATTTCTGTTATTATTATTGTTGTTACACTAATGACAATGATAACAATATAATAGCAGAACTGTCTCCATGCTCAATGCCAAGAGTCGTCCAGGGGGGTATAAAGAACCCTTCCGCAGGTCTGTGTAATTTGGAGTTTTGTTTCGGAAACAAAAATTGTCCAGCATCTGTACTTGACCTCAATACTGCTCGTTCAAAACAATCGAACACGCACAGCATTGTCCCCATGCCAAGCTGTTGCTAAAGTAAAAGTCCCACAAGCGGGACATATGTATATGTATGTCGACACACTGAATATATGTACGTATACATATACACCGGGAATATATACACATATATATGAACACTGTGGACATATATAAAGGTATACACTGGAGTGTCCTCAGTGGGAAGAAAAGGGGGAATAAACTTATCATTAATACCCTGAATAAAGATGAAACTTTAGATGAGGAGAAGGTTATAACACTATGAAACAGAAGTCAGTGAGTTTAAACAGAGCTGCTCCAGCTTTGCCGGTCTGAACTTTGAGCTGCTGTCCCAGTTTCTCGTTGTTTTATTAACAAATCCTCAAACGTTTTCCCTTCCACAGATAGTCCAGGTCTCTCTAGTCCCCATACCTCCTATCTGAACCTCACACTGATCCAAATTTGAAGAAGGGAGAGAGAGAAAGTCCGAGAAACCACAGAGAAACAAAAGAGTTCAGGAGCTCGCTTTGTTAGCTTTAGCATGCTATGGCTAGAGGCTGAGGGGGAAAGGACTCACACCGGTGTCTGGAACGTGAGGGAGAAAAGTACACGACTCATACGATAATTTTTTAACATTATTTCGTTTCCCTGGAGTTTTCTACACACTTTATGCACTATTTCTGTCCCGTTTGTACCATTATCATGCCGGCTGAGTTAGCCACCCGGCTAAGCTAACGGCGCGCATTTCCTGAGGAGAAAAAAACAATAGCTAAATGCTAATAACACACCAGCCTGGAATTAGTGCACGGTTATAACTTGCTTGTTACAGGCTTTACTACTCGTTTATTACTCACCACCCAGGTCAGAGCCCCGCTCCCAGCGGCTCCGTTGGACATTTTCCTTTTGTGTCTGGTGTGAGGGTGTTTAAAAAATCAGCAGTGTTCATTAAAAAAAGGCCATAAATTCAGATAAAGCCTCAAAACGCCGCCTCCGGGTTCTGTGAGGAGTCCTGAAGCCAGTCGTGGAAGGTGATGTTTCTCAGGAGATGTTTACATAGAGGCGGTGTGACCGGAGAGGAGAGAGATTTTCCGGCTTCTGTTAAAATCGACGCTCGCTGAAAGCGCAGGGCCCGGGTCTCCCAGTATTGAGACAAGAGTCAGGACACTTCTTTACCAGCCAGGAGCCACTTACTGTACAGAAACCCGAGTTATTCTCCTCCGTGACATTGTTCTGCAGTGTTCTCGGTCGGAGTGTGGTTTAATGCCGGATTTCTGCCACTTTGCTGGATTTTTTCATTCAGAAACAATAAACTGCGCCGCCGCGTCCCTCCGGCTCCACAGCCCCCAACCCCAGCAGAACCAATCACAAGACTGGAAATCAGAGGCGCCGCCCGGCGGACCAATAGAAAAGCAGAAAGCCCACGCTGCACACTCAGCGGCAGGTAGAGGATTAGATCAGGCTTTACAACAGAACAGTTTAAAGGAGACCCCCCCCCACCCCCGACACACACACTCGCTCTATACAAACCTGGAGCATCCAGGGGGCTGCTATTACTACAGCTAGGCTATTACTACTATTATACGATTATTACTGTTATACTATAGTGTAAACTACTACTACTGTCATACTGCTGCTATTACTACCGCAACTACTATTTTTACTATTACTAATACTGTCAATATTATTGCTACTATTACTCCTGCCATAATAACTGCTACAATTACTTTTAGAACTATTACTACTAATTATATTAATAATAACAATGATACTTTTGTTATTATTATGTTTATGCTTAAAGCATCTTTCTCAAACTATCACTTTACAAAATAGTCCAGACAAGAAACAGTATATGACAGACCGTAGCAGACAATAACATTAAACAACACAGAGTGCAGCAGCAGGGAAGAGCAAATAGAAAGCAGGAAAAAGAATAGGCATAATCCTGAGAGGAAGCAAGAGAGAAAGCACTGCAAAGATCCTAAGGGAGTGACTTCCATAGTTTGGGAGCCACAACATTAAATGATCTGCCAGCCGCTGAAGAAAGTCAAAATTTGGGAACTTTAAGCAACCGGGTTGGAGTTTATGGGTGAAGTAGTTCAGTGAGATAATGGAAATAAAGTGGTAAACAGACACGTAAAAGCCAAGAATGAGTACAAAAAAGGTATTTGAGCAAATTTAGCCACTCCATATAATAATAAAGGTTTAATTTAACATCTCAGACGTTGGGTTCCCATCACCACGACTGTGAACAGCCCTGACTAGAACAGAGCATTCCACATCAAACCACTCTGCATCACTTTACAGCCTATTGATTTATTAAAGCAGAAATTAAAAACAGAGTGGAATTCCGCATGAAACTGCAAATATTCCAGCAAACTGAAAGTTTTAAATTGCATAAATGACTCAAACAAAATATTGAAGTCACTTCATGTAGTAAAGAGGTCAATAAACAAAATAAATATTAGAACACCAAGGTCTACACATTTCTATGGCTTTCTGGGGCAAACTGAAAATGACTAACAGTGGCAGCGTAAGCATGTTGACACAGTCAAGATAAAACTTCATATATTTTCTGCTAGGTTAAATGAACATGCCTTAGAGAACACATCATTTGTAAAATTATAATTAAAACAATAATCAACAAACATTTACTCCCACAATCCATACAGTACTAATAATTAAAAGTTTAAAACAATAATAAAACTGTAATTGAACATGCGTTAAAACACATTCCAGAGACTGGTGGTCCGATACAACATTAAAAATAAAAACACCTTCGGGTCACACATGAGATTCGCTTGGTCAACAGTTAGTAGCAGTTCTGTCTCTTCCCACCTGAGTGTCAGTGTTTCTCTTTCTGCTACATTTTCACACGAACAAAAGAAACCAATAATGTGTTGTTTGAAAGAAATGTAAAGTAAGGGCAGCTGTTTTCCAGCCCTGAACTCGTTTTCTTTCTCACGTCGAAAGAGACAGAGCCGGCCGTGCATCTCTCGTCAAGCCTCCTCCATCTCCACCAGGATCTCGAATGAAGTGCTCTCCGTTTCCTTCATGCTCTGTCTGAAGAGCTGAGCGTGCTGCCATGCCGCTTCTCCATCCCCTCCGGTCAGCTCCGCCTGAACCACCAGCTCTGTAGATCCGGACACGCCTGCCAGCGAGTGCATCGATCCGTCTGCCAGGAGTGAGGAGTGAAACCATTAAACGATGCCTAACTAACAGCTATACACACAGAATTACTCAGTACTTTACAATTACTCAGGTCAACACGTCAGAATCATCATGTATATGTTTGTGGGTTCTGTAGTGTTTTTCATGCTGATTTCAGACCTGTGTTTAGATTTTCCCCCATGTACAGTGTTTGTGATGAAGCTAGTTCTATACTGCATGATAGTTGGTATAATGATCATATAATAAGCATATTATTATTAATCAATATCAATCAATCAACGCATGCAAGTCTATTGCAAATCTAATTGGTGTGACTGAAAAAAAATGAAAGCAGGTCTGAAATCAGCATGAAAAGTGTGATGTGGTTCCTGATGAGTACAAAAACTTTTTTTTGTTGTTGACCTGTGTTAATTCAAAGAGGACACTTGGCTGTTTGGATCAAAAATGTATCCAAAAAAGGCAAAAGAACATTTAAAACTTTCTAAGTAAAAGAGAATCTGGCCAATTTATCCACAATTACAAATCTTCTGTAAATCATCTGTACACTACCATGGACACACTTCCTCATTCAGTGATTTCCTTTGTGTTTATTATCGGCTACATTGTAGATTAATATTGAAAACATCACCTGTTGCTCTGATGACAGCTTTGCACACTCTTGGCATTTTTCCCCTCAGATTCATGAGGAATCGACCTGGAATGGTGTTTAATTAACAGGAGTTCTTCCTCAAGAGTTCATTAGTGGAGTTTCTCTCCTTCTTAATGTGTTGGAGATCATCAGTTGTGATGGTCAGGTTGGGCCACAGTTAGTGATCCTGTTCCACTACGGTTCTACTGCACATTATGACAAGAACCACTTAACTATAACAAACAGTTTCTTTAACTCTGTTTCTGTTTACTGCAGAATTCCATGTGTTCCTTCATCATTTTGTTTGTTTTCAATATTAATATTCAATATAGAAAATAATAAAAACAAATAAACACTGAATGAGAAGGTGTGTCCAAACTTTTGACTGGTAGTGTAGTGTACTTTGATGCGAAATTCTCTGTTCAATAGAAATTTAGTTTGTCACAGTTATTTGCAGTGATGGTGATAGGAACCAGATGTCTGAAGACTTTAATGCCTCTGAAAACTGCATCACACAAACTGACAGATTTATGAACAGACTGGATGATGTACCTGCTGCACAGTGAGAAGGATTAGGCCATTTTAAAAAACCCTCTTCAAGGCAGAAATGAGATGAAGGCCTTTGTAATACAAAATTGTATCAGAAGTTTTCAGATTACAGTAATCTCTTGTGGGGGTTACGTTCCAAGAGCACCTGTGTATATTGAAAGACCGCATTGTTGTGTTTTGGTAAAAAATGCCTATTTTTAATAGTGTAAACACTAAACCTGCCCCCAAATCTGCTCCCAGAACACTTCAGTTTCATTTTAAACTCAGTATAACGCATTACCCTTAAAGAAACCTAAAGGTAAACAAATAATCAGAATCAGAAAATTTCATTGTCAACATTAAACCGTTAGCATGTACAGTTAGCATTAACAGCGTGCGGCGATTGAAAACTAACACTCACACACAAAAGAAAGGGCACAGCTTACTAATACTGAATAAACTGAGATAACTGTTGAAAATTGGGAGGGGGGTTTAAAACACTAAAATACGAGGACAAGACACGGAGCAATCATGCTACATGCTGCAGCAGCTGCTTCTTCTTTTTATGCCGGTTGGCAATTTTTCAGTGTATTACTGCCACCGCTGGACTGGTGGCAGTAATACAGTTTGGCTCTCAGAAAAATCTGCGTTAGACTGAATCGCCGGATGCTGATAAACGTAAAACTGAGGGGTTACTGTAAACAGTATCAGTACTATTATTACATTATTACTTTAAACTCTAACAACACATGCATGGTTAAATTATGGCTATTTTGTGTCATAGCCAACCCGCCCTGGTCCAGATCAGTGCCTCAGTAATGCACCATTTCTCATTAAAACACACTGGAAGACTTTATTTACATACTTAAACCTCTAGCCTTGTTCATTTTTACTACTCAGTTCCCTCGTGGCCACTTTTGGCCAATTGAAATCCATGAAACCTGCATTTTTAAATTCCTTGTTATTTACACTGTTAAATCATACAATTCAAATGCTTTGCACTCTATACTAGAGTGCGCGGATCATCTCGCTCACTCGCACTGTCTCTCGCTCTCTCTCTCTTTCTCTGTCTCTCTCTCGTTCGTGCAATCATCTCTTTCTCTCTCTGTGTATCTCTATCTCTCTCTCTCTTGCTCTCTCCCTCACTCTCTCTTTCTCTCCATCTTTCTCTCACTCTCTCTCTCTCTCTCGTTCGTGACTTTTCCGGAGCGCGCGGATCATCTCTCTCTCTCGCTGTCTCTCGCTCTATCCCTTTCTCTGTCTCTCTCTCTCGCTCTCTCTCCCTTTCTCTGTCTCTCTCTCGTTCATGCGTTCATCTCTCTCTCTGTGCATCTCTCGCTCTCGCTCTCTCGCTCTCGCTCTCTCTCTCGCTCTCTCTCTCGCTC
Source organism: Nannopetersius ansorgii (assembly GCA_037974605.1). Lineage (NCBI taxonomy): Eukaryota > Metazoa > Chordata > Actinopteri > Characiformes > Alestidae > Nannopetersius > Nannopetersius ansorgii. The sequence goes on from JBBPDE010037854.1 coordinate 10,009, forward strand.
TCTCTCTCGCTCTCTCTTACTCTCTCTTACTCTCTCTTACTCTCTCTTACTCTCTCACTCTTCTTCTCTCTCTCTCTCGTTCCTTACTTTTCCGTATTTAAACCTCGGGTTAATATTTACATTTTCGT
>JBBPDE010037865.1:0-10135 GCA_037974605.1 Nannopetersius ansorgii
AAGAAACAGTTGTGGACTTCTTAAGCACTGATGTACGTCGCTCTGGATAAGAGCATCAGCTAAATGCCGTAAACGTAAACATAAACGTAAACTGTGTTCCTGGCTGCCCACTGCTTCACTTGGTGAATGGGTTAAATGCGGAGAAAGTATTTTGCACCTTTCACACTTTCCATTTACAAATGAATACATACATGCAGTACATTAACTTGCATGTACAGAACAAGTCGATTTGCTGGACTGCAGTATCTAATCAAACCTGTGTATGATCTAAACTGGTCATTTGCTCGCAGGAGGACGAATTGACCATGGGCACCACGAAGGTAAGGCGAAGCAGGCGCTGCACGAGGCAGTGGAGATGGACCGGGCCATCGGCCGAGCCGGCCTGCTGACCAGCACACACGACACACTGACCGTCATCACTGCCGACCACTCTCACGTCTTCAACTTCGGAGGCTACACGCCGCGAGGAAACTCGATCTTTGGTTAGACCCTAATACTGTACTGATAATCAAAAGTACATTTGTTTCTTACAAGTGGGGGCAATTACACATCTTTGGTATTTTAATTTTGTTTTTTACATGCTAATGTAGACAACAAGTAATGGAAGCTTATAAGTTAGCATTGTTAAAGTTGCATATCACCTAGCATATTGCAAAACATCGAGTAAGCTGGTGTCGCTAGCATGTAATGATCATCATACACTTACATTGAATTGTGATGAATTGTTAAGCAAGTGTAAAAAGTCTTGCTTATGTGGTTACTGACACTAATACCTTTCTGTTAAAATGATCAAATCACAAACAAAGCTGTAACAGCCATTTTCAAGCAGGAATTTGTCTGCACTTTTATGCATTTTTTGGTAAATAGAAAATCAACATGGTTTGAGGCAAGTGGGATGCTATGCTGTTAGCACAATGCTAATTAGCGCTGTAAGCCCCCATTACTCGATACACACATTAACCTTTTAGTTAGAAAAATGAAACCAGTTTCAGTCACCAAACATGTTTTCATTTGAGGTAAGGAAATGTTGTGCACATTTAAAGTTTCGAATGTGTCTGTGCAGGTTTGGCTCCCATGGTGAGTGATGTTGACCAGAAGCCCTTCACATCCATTTTGTATGGCAATGGCCCAGGATTCAAGCTGGTCAATGGCTCCAGGGTCAATGTGTCCACAGTGGATTACAGTATGTTATCAACCCTTTATCTAAAAGCATCTATTTCCATATTTTATTTGGCTATTCTCCTTAAATAACAAGATGTCTAAATTCTGCTATTCCTTTTATTTAGATTTACACTGCTATACAAGCAAAGTTATGAATAGGAACATACATCACAATTCAGTGTCCTTTTATTGTTACTTGATTAAACAAATTAGTCATAAGTGTTTCCAAAGCACTAAGAAATTTGATCTTAATAAGTATGTGCAGTTGCTTAATAAACTATAGCAATGCATCCAACAGCAGCACGCAAGTTTAATATAGTGAAAAAGCACAGTACCATTTCAGAAAGGTCCGGGTCCACAGTAAAATGGCTGAACCATTTTACTAGGGCCTACACTGATGTGTACACAGCCAAAGACAAACCCTCAGGATGTATCACTAATGACACTTTAGGAGAAAATAGTGCTAAAGATGGATTGCAGTTGAACTTATTACTAATTGCTTGCATTACTGTGCATTTGTAGAATGGATTTTTTTTTTTTTACTTGTTAGGGTTCTTTGTGTTTGGCTGTTTATGGTCACTTTATGATCCGTAACAGAGCTGTTGAAATTGCCTGTCGGCACCAAGACATATAGTAAATGTCAGACTGCACAGCGAATGATGGATATAGAAAGAAACAAAGACGCTCTCTTTCATTCTGCCTGACAGCGCATAAGGGCACGGCTCACAATGTATTTCTCTTTCTGTCTCCGTCTTCATTATTGTTTCCGCACAGTGCCGTCGTCTGCCGTAATAGGTTTTTTAACTGATATAACCAAAGCCCTCAACCAAGTAGCCACTGGCGATAACAAAAACATGCTATAATTTCAAGGAGCACCATGGCGACTAACTATGTCTCATATTCTACTGCTTACTTCAAAACAAAAACCCTTCCTTACTCTTGTCTTAACTCTTGACTTTCTATGACTTGTGTTGTTCAGGTATTGTTTGGCAGGTGTTGGTTAGGTATTATTTGACAGATGTTGTATCGGTGCACCGAACGTGCGGTATTTTGGTTTAAATAGTGGACACATATTTAAGCTGTTTACAGGTTTAAGAAACAGTTGTGGACTACTTGAGCACTGATATGCTTCGCTCTGGATAAGAGCGTCAGCCAAATGCTGTAAATATATATGTAAATAATTTTGCATTCATTATTTTAGACTTGGAACTTGCCGAAATTCTGTCCAAAGTGTAGGTTCCAAACTTTGCTTGGTGTCAAAGAGGAGTATTTTATCCGTGGTTTTGTTTAGTCAATATAAAATCTTGACCTTTTCTTCATATTCTTCTCTCTGTAGAGCAAAATGACTATCAGGCCCAAGCAGCTGTTCCATTACGCATGGAGACACATGGAGGTGAAGACGTGGCTGTTTTCGCCAAAGGCCCGATGGCTCACCTGCTTCACGGCGTCCAGGAGCAGAACTACATCCCCCACGTCATGGCCTACGCCGCCTGCATCGGCCAAAATAAAGCCCACTGCCGATCTGGAAACAGTGCCACATCTGTCGCCATCACTACACCCAGTCTGGCTTTGCTTATCACAGCCACCTGGATACTATGCTGACCCCCCTAATGGTCTGTTGGCCTCTTACTAAATATAGAGTAGTGACGGTCTGGTCTGAGCTGCTCCTCATGAATTTTATGTGTCTTTTTAAAGAAGGGTGTTTGTTTTTAAAGCAGGGGTACATGCAGTCCAGCACAGTTTGGTACTTTCCCTCAACCAGCTCACCTGATTCAATTGGAGAAACACTAACAAGCTTTTGTAGTTCTGTCAGTGATCCCGTACTATCATCATACATTATATGGACAAAAGTATTGGGACACACCTGTCTTTTCAGTGAAGGTTAATCTTAATGCTTCAGCAGACCAAAACATTTTGGACAACGCCAAACTTCCAACTTTGTGGACACAGTTTGGGGAAGAACCTTTTCTATTCCAGTATGGCTGTACCCCAGTGCACAAACCGAGCTCCATAAAGACGTGGCTCGATGATTTCAGTGTGGAAGAACTTGACTAACCCGCACAGAGCCCTGACCTCAACCCCATCCAGCACCTTTGGGATGAACTGGAATGGAGATTGTGAGCCAGACCATCTAGTTGTATGAGGTGTCTGACCTCATAAATGCTGAATGAATGGGCACAATTTCCCACAGAAACTTCAAAGATGGAAGCGTGTGGGTCAGGCCTCCCAATACTTTTGTCCATATGGTGTACATCATAATCTTCTCATAGCTGGTAAGTACCTGAGTGGGGTACCTGTCGATTTTACCACATGTGCAAGGTATTGTTTGTTGTCAGCTTGTGAAGGTATATAGCACCCTAACCTAGAATAATGCAACACTGGTGTGCATGGAAAATGGATACTTTGCACACTCAAATTTCACACATTTCCTAAATTGAAGACAACAAGTTAGATTAGATCTCTGTGTCTGGCTAGCTAGCAAGTGATTCTTGTTAGATTTTGCATCACCCAGCTGAAAGCAGCTGCATAATGCAGGGCTTGAAATTCCTCCAGAGAGAGCAACAGTAGCCAAGGGCATGCAGTCAGTGTGTTCTGTTGTCATATGTTTTTTGCGGCCTGCTTGATAATGCCCTGGCACAACTCGCTCTGCATTATTTCACTCAGGTCACTTGGGTCGCTGTAAAGTATGTTGCACTCAAATGATTACTGAACCCAATTGATTCTGGACTGGTGGCGGTCCTGCTGACGCCTTATTAGGACCAGCAAGTTAACCAAAATGAGCTAATAATAAAAGTGGTTGTAGCTGATGGCATTTGATATGTAACACAACCCTGAAACGTGTTTCATAGATAAAGTGGAGGAACGACATCGATACTTTTAAATATCTAAAGACACACCAGATTGTGTTTTCAGTTACATTATGCTTTAAGTGCATTTGGCATCATTCTTAATTCTTCTTTATTCTTTTTGGCATCATTATTATGTGTGTCAGAGCAAAAATCACCAAACTGTGCAGGACTTTGGCCCTCCAAGGATGGAGTACCCTTGCTTAAATTAATCTTTGTACGGGTTTTTTTTTACACTTTGGGACCACCATCTGGGGCGTTTTGAAAAAGAATGAATGTCAAAGTGGGAGAGGGAAGGAAAATAAAGACTGATACTATGAAAAATGTAGAATTTAGGTTTTTTTTAACTCTGTGTAGTCCACAGCTTGTATCAAATCATTGGGACATTGTTTTAACATGCTCTTAAACTGATGAAGGGAGTAGTGCTATAAAAATGATTGGGCCAAGTTGGGCCACAGCTTGTATAAAATCATTGCAACATTGTTTTAACTCACTCTGATAAAAAGAGTACTGCTATGAACATGATTGGGCCTAGTTTTTGTAGATTTTGGTTATAAAATGCACCCCACTATTATTGTTCCTCATCATTAGTGGACAAATATGATGAGCCACAGCTGAAAGCCAGTAATTGTACTGTGATTATGAAAAGTTGGGCCAGTTAGGCAAGAAAAAGTATGCAAGAAATGGGGTGTCTTGGTCAAATGACGCTTTATGTTTTGTTTAAGTGAAAATATTTACACATCCTCTACAGAGAGCATACTTCTGCCCATTTTAATGCACAAATACTGTTTAAGCACACTGAGAACAAAAAAACAAAACATGAAATCTGGCCTGTGGCAAAGTTATGGCACATTTATTTGTAATGCTTTTTTCAATATGTTAAATATAATACATAAAAAAATGTGCAAAGAGGTGTCATGTTTAAGTGTGTTCTATGTCGGGCATGTGTTAATATCTTTTCACATAAAATTGAAGCCCTAATTATAGTATTTTATTATGGAGTCTAATGAATCTACCTCGACCAGAATTCTCCTTATGTGTTATTTATCTAGGATCTGGGGTGGTCAATCAAAAAAAGCATGTATTTTGTATATTTCCCATATTGTACCTGAATTTTGGCTATAAAAATATGCTGGATGATGAAAAAAAAGAGATGAAGTTTTTTTTTTAATGGAGGAAAAAAAGGATTGTTTCCCTGCCAATAAAGCATGTCCTCTTTTTTCTAACATCCTGTGTTGCACACTTCTCTGATTGTTTAGTGAGTAACATAACTTCCTGTACATGATCAACCCCACCACAGGCGAATATTTTCCAGTGATTTGAAATGAACTTTGTGAGTCTAAACATCCACAGTCTGTTGATCAGTTAACTTTTAAACGCAGGGTCAGCTCATTTTCTCTAAGCTGTTTATTAAAACACTGTGAGTTGAGCAGTTGACAAATAAATGGGTATTTTTGGTTAAAGTGACATGAAAGAGAAGGACTTTAGCTTGTGAATTAAATTTGAATATGAGATAAATGAGAAGTGAACAGGCTTCACTTCATTTTTCTTTATTTTGGATCTAGAAGGAATCTTTGATCTAAATTTAAATGGACAAAATAGAAATGGGCAGAAATGTCATAAAATGCACAGGCTCAATTCAACCCGGTCTCATAACTTTTTGTGCAGCCATCACGATGTACAATGTAATCAAATACGTGCTGTGATCACGCTTTAGGACTTTTTTCGTTCTAGGACAACGCTTCACTTCTCTATTTTAATGCACAGTGTGTAACACCACCAGTATCTGCCCTAACTGGTGACTGTTAGGACTAGGGTTAAGGTTATGGTTAATGCTAAGGTTAGGGTTAGGGTTAGGGACTTTCCCTGTCTCACGGCATTTCAATCTGTTTTAAACGCTTTGCAAACAAAAATCATAAGGAATCAACTCATTATTTCTCTCCTACTGTCCCTCAGTCACCAATTACCCCACATTAAAATATATAGGGCAGTGAAGCATTGTGCTAGCACGAAAAAGCCCTAAATTGTGATCACAGCACGTGTTTAGATTACATTTGATTCCATTGGCTTCACGAAAACTTGTGAGACCGGGCCGCTCGGATAAAGTCGGATGTTTAAGTCCATAAACCCTGGGCTTGTAATGAACTATTTATTTATGTGTTACATTGCTAATCATAGGAATTACTAATAGGAGTCTCAAAAACATCAATGAAAGTAGAAAATGGGCTAGTAAAAGTAAGCACCTATTTTTGATGACACAACATCTGACTAACGAACCCATTATGATAAAATTATTTCTTTTTTCTTGTTGATTGCTATAGAGGTTTCATGCACGCATTGTTAGTTTCACTCACTCCTCAGTCCATACAGTCCATGTATAGAAAATAATCTGCAAAACAAACAAACAAACAACAGCTTGTTTTGAACTCAAGCTTCTGTGATGACATCATAAGCAGCACCTCTGCATATCTCTGTCTTTTCCAGTCACAGCATTACAGCATTCAGTTACAACATTAATGTTGCAAAAAGTGCTTTAGTTCAACCCCATCCAACACCTTTGGGATGAACTGGAACAGAGATTGTGAGCCAGGCCTCCTCGTTCAACATCAGTGCCAGCCCTCTACAGAATGAATGGACACTAATTCCCATAGAAACTCCAAAATCTTGGGGAAAGCCTTCCAAGAAAAGTGGAAGCTGTTACAGTGGCAAAAGAGGGACCCACTCCAAAGTCTGTGTTTGAATGCAATGTCGTTAAAGTCCCTGGTGTTCCAATACTTTTGTCTATATTGTGTATATAGTATAGAACTGATTATGTCACGGCTATTAGTCTTCCACTAAAGCTGCAAAACTGAAGGAACTGCTGACAAAAGCATTGCACTGGAGCAAAGTTCGTTTTATCCCCTTGTTGGCATAAACCTTTCAAGAGTTTAGTCATGGTTTGTCTTAGACCCGCCCTCCATATGGGTAAGTTTCTGTGAATTAATACTCCTTATTGTCTTACTGTACCATACATCACATTGTTGGTTGGTTTCAGGTGGTCTGTTGTAGCCTTGTCCTTTATTCTAGTGGTTTTAATCTTCGTGGTTTTTCCTGTTCGTTTATTTTTCCCATCACGCATTTTCAGGTTTTATTTTATTCAGCATTAGTTCTGGATCAAACTTTTCCTCACATTACTGCTTCCGCATGACCTCACCATGTCTATTAATGAAAACATTAAACCAGGCATCCTGCCTCCTCGCCTACACTTTGCACAACAAATAATCAAACCACCTTTTAACGATTTGAAAAATATGTGCTTTTAAAAGCAGTCAAATCAGTAGTTATGCAAAACTTGGTCAGGTACCTTTGCTGTTTCAGTTGAAGTTGAAGTTGAGGTTTATTGTCATATGTACAAAGTACTGTGTACAGAGCACAATGAAATGCTTACTTGAAGACAAAGACAAAGCAGTGCAGCAACAATAACTAATCACAACCATAAGAGGTCACAAGCCAGTGATTCCTTGTGCCTGTCACAAGTGTGGATAAATGCAGAGGGTTGTGTCAGGAAGGGCAACCGACATAAAATCTAAGCCAAATCAATCATGGGAGTTGTGCTTGTGGTGTCTACTTGGCTGCTGTTGTGCTGCTAATTTACTGTCCACTTTGACTTCCTTGTTCTAGTTGCTTTCTTTGACAGGGTTTGTTATTGTGTGTAACTTAGCTAGCAGTAACTTGGTTAAATCTCTGTTGTTGATTTAAGTATAGCTTTACAGGTTTCAAGAACAGTTGTGGACTACTTTAAGCACTGATGTAAGTTGCTAAATACCGTAAACGTTAACAAGTCACAAACACATATTTCATACCGGATCGGTCGTGGCCCGAGTTAACAACGATCACCACCAGAGCTGTTGACCTACAGGGTGCCGGTGGAAACCGGGCTACTGTTGGTCGATGGAGGAGAGGAGGAAGGCAAGTACGGTACGTAGGCAGAGAGAGAAGAGGAAAGGCAATAGTGTTGAACTGAGAGTAGGGACTTCGAATGTTACAACTATGACAGGTAAAGCTAGAGAGCTGGTGGACATGATGCAGAGTGTTCACCAGCTATGTGCTCAGGAGACCAGGTGGAAAGGTAGCAAGGCTAGAAGCTTAGGAGAAGGGTTTAAGTTGTTCTAACGTGGTGGAGATGGGAAGAGAAATGGAGTAGGAGTCATCCTGAAAGAGGAGTTTGTTAGGAACGTTGTGGAAGTGAGCAGTGCAGCTGCCGTAGCAAGACTTCCTGTGAGGATGGACTCCACAGAACACCTGTAGAATCTGGTGAGGACAGAGGTCTCTCTGTCCAGCCTTCTTTAGGCGCTTGAGGAAGTGAAGTTGTTAGTGGGCTTTTTTAGTGACTGCATGTTGAGGTTGGCACTGAGGGTGACCCCAAGGAGCTTGGAGCTACTGACCCTTTCCACAGCACCACCTCCAATGTAGATGGGGGATGAACTGCACCCTGCCTCCTAAAATCCAGTACCATCTTTTGATTTTGCTGATGTTGAGAAAGATTGTTCGCCTGACACCACTCTGCCAAGAGCCTCACCTCCTCTCTATTGGCCGTCTCACCTACTCTCTATTGGCCGTCTCACCTCCTCTCTATAGGCCGTTTCGTTGGTGTTGATCAGGCCCACAATGGTGGTATCATCAGCAAACTTGATGATGGTGTTGGACTTGTGTCTGGACACACAGTCGTGTGTGAACAAGGCGTACAGCATTGGGCTCAGAACTCTTCCCTGTGGCGTACCGGTGTTAAGGATCATTTTTAGACCAGTTCTCTAATGAGGCACAGAATATGTCTTTTTCAAGGCATTTAATCGGTAAGGAAACAGTGTGGCATCTGACCAGAAAGAGGAATGAGGAGGGCCTATTATCATAATTACAAAGAGAGCTCCACAAAGGGCACTTTATCATCAACACAAAGATTCTGGCTTGCTGTAGGATCATAGATTGATTCCTATAGTGAGTTTTATGGCATAGGAACCGAATCACAGAGTAAGCTTCTGAAGAATCTTGACTTTGTGCCTTATTTCCACTAAATTAATTAATTAGGCTAATAAAGCTCTCCTTAGGTTCTAACCAAGGCATAAAACAATGCTTTTTGCTGTTTCTGAACCTTGTAAGAACTAAACTAAACTGCCTAAGTAATCATGTATGTGGGGCCTATACTTATTTAGCTATGAAGCTGTGCAATGCAATCAATTAATGTAAGGTCAGCAGTAATGTGTTGTGTTTAACTTTTCATTTTTAATTTCATTGGTTACAGTAATTTAAGCCGCCATGTGGTTGTTGTCCTAGAACAGTTTATCTGGGACAATGCTTCCTAACTGGCTTCCCCGGACTGTAACCAGGTCCACCATTAAATGCTAAGATTTTCATGCTGCTGCCCTTACAGTGTAAATTTAAAAAAATGTAGAAAGTAAATCAAATTTGACTTCAACAACACATTCTAAATTGTGGTTGTTTGCAGGTGTTGTATGGCTACACATGCACATGGGCGGAGCATAGACAATTTATTGCAGTCTGAGAGGATGTTGTTTCCTTACAGTTGGAAGGAAGCTGCTACACAGAGTTAGAAATGACCCTGAAATAAATCTGATCAAATCATCTGCGTCTCGGACTGGAGCGACTGACGAGGATGCATCGAACTAATCCATCAGAGCCCAGAATTACAGCTTTGTTTGACAACTCATGGTACTTGTTTTTCTCTCTTCTCCCTAGCCATGTCTCCATCCTACGTAATTCTTCCTGAAGGATCATCTGTCAGAAAGAAATGGAAAAAGCCAGGCCTCTTATCAAGCAAAGACCTTTGACTTGGACTGTGCGTGCTTAATCTACTCGTCTCCTTTAATAAAGTGACAGCTCAGAGCTGTTGTATTCATTTTCATATTTGAATATTTTTTTCAGTGCTTATAACTGGTTCATTTCTGTGTCTAACACTGTACTGTTTTAGTCAAGAAAATTATACAATGTTAGTATTGGGACATCTGACCGTTACACCAACAGGGACTTGCATTCAACAACATAGACTTTAATGTAAATAATAATAATAATAATAATAATAATAATACATTTTATTTGTCAGCACCTTTCATGACTCTCAAGGTCACTTTACA
>JBBPDE010037892.1:0-10135 GCA_037974605.1 Nannopetersius ansorgii
TTCATACAGGTTGAAGATAACTGAAAGTGAATTTATGACATTTAAGAGGAAAAAAGACAGAGCTGAACCAGTACTGTGAACTGCGACTGGAAATGCAATGATACGTCCTTTTAAATAGCAATGCATCTTTCAGACGTCTGTATCAAACTGTTCATTTTACATGCTTTGATAAGACTGTTCAAAGGCTGCTCTGCCATGTTATTCCAGCACTGAATTGATGCTGACAGTTTTCACTTGCAAAACTATAAAGCCGCCAAAAAAATCTAATGGTATACAAGTCTTGTGAGTCATCACAATCAGGACCAGCTATAAGGTATTCGAAATATTGCTTAAATAAAAGGTATAAATGAATGTATGCTAAGGTTAACACATTAGGAAAAATAAATCAGAAGTATTATTTTGACCAGGCCATTCTGCTTGTTTGTTTAACAGTAATTAACAGTAAAAGTCCAGTATAAGGTGTAGAAGTGTAACATTCTCCTTGTGTTTTAACTGTTGTTTATCCTCTTGGCTTGTTTATCCAGTTTTCTTGTCTGTTCCATGTGTCTGTCTTCCATGTGAGTTTTGGTGTTGTTTTGGTCTCAGCCCTGCACCCTTGTAATCCTGTTCACCCTCTCAGGCTCCTATCTCCTCCCCTGCCCAGGTGGTCTTGTTTCCCAAGTCAGTGTATTTATGCCCCCGGTGTTTCAGTCTGCTTATGTGGATTCTTTCTAAACTTCTTGTAAAAAACTTCTTGTTGAAACATTGCTACGGTTACTGCTTGTTGTGCCACTTTGCTCAAGTCTTTGTTATATTAAATCCTTGTCTTAATGTACCCATGCTGATGTTTGTGTTTTGGTTTTGTTGATTTTTGTTTGTGTAGCAAATGTTTTGTGGAACTCACACTTAAATCCTATTCTACCTAAAATCCTTAGATGTGGACACGTACTTATTTTAACTTAACATTTAGGACGTGAGCAGCACGGATTCATGCCAGCAACAAACAAATAGTAAATCATCATCGTTCCCCCAGTTAAGTTGTCAGACACCATGGGAAGTGTCACGGAAGACGGGGTTAACCCGCTGCCGCGATTTACCCCTGGGATTCCAGATACGAGGCATGCAGGCATCCATGACTTCAGGCTCTTTATTTAAACCAAAACAGCAAAGAAACCTGTCTCGATGGCCGATACATGAATCAGGGCTGTGAATCTAAATGAGGCGATGGACTGATAACGAGGTCCAACATAAACCGAACTAAATACGGAACATAAACCAATCACCAAACACAATCAGTTAAACAGAACACAAGACACCTGAAAACGTGAAACAAGAAACAACACATGAACAAAATCCCAAAATAAAAGCCCCAAAGCCCCAAAAAGCCATACAGTAGCCCCTACCGGCCATTGGCCGAGCCGTGACAGTAAGCTTTGTTTGGTGTTGCTATCCCACATAGAATTATTATAATTTTAAAAACATAACTACTACTTGGGTTTTAAAAGTGTCACATACAAATGCCCACAAAGAACAACAATATTTTAGGTCTCAGAAGCAAGCAGAAAAAAACACAAGATCTTTGAACTCGGGAGAACTTCCAGGATCGTTTCTGCCCACAAGTGGATGGGAAAATCCGTAGATGTGTCCGGAGAGTGGCGAGACAAGCAAAAGAGTAGTGTAGGAGAGTGTATACCAGTTTTAGACTGTTTTACACCATTTATATTTGTTGAAATCAGATTTTACTAATACACTCTAAGGTTAATAAAAATGAAACACATACACACACACGCATCTAATTCGGTAAGTAATGCCCAAACTACTACATTTAGCTGTATATGGCAGGTGTTACTCTGTTACTGACCAAAAAAGACGAGTGCAGGTGGGTAAAAAGTAGGTGAGGGTAACACAACAGCACCGCAGTGTCATAAGAAAGACATTTTTCAGCTTAATCCCTGTCTGCTGTTCTCATGCCATATGCTCTGCTTACATAGCCACTGACATACCTTTCTTCAGCACCTGCCCATTGCCTTGACTTTATGTGCTTTTATAAAGTACATGAAAACATGTTGGCGTTACTCTCCACAGTAATCAACTACAGATGTGGCAGGTAGAGATTAGGTTGAAAGCTGTTGGAGCGTCTGGGTTCATCTCAAGCTGCAATGTGTTTTACTGTACAGTTCTGAGTGCTGTTGGGGGGGGGGGGGGGGGGGGGGCACAGCCAAATTCCACTTCCCCCCCCCCCCCCCCCCCCCCCCCCCCCCCCCCCCCCCCCCCCCCCCCCTCCCTCACTCAGATGCAGCTTACCCTTCCAGTCCTAATCACACCCTTCTGACAGCCAATCACACACAGCATCTAGAAAATGAAATACATGACATGTGGGGAGAGGGGAGTGAGTAGTGGGTGGGATCATGCTCCTTTGCGAGTGCATAAGTATGTGTATTTGTACGTTTGTGTGTGTGTGTGTGTGTGTGTGTGTCTGCATGTGACAGACAGAGAGACTGGCTTGCACTGTCAAAGCTGCAGTAGGAGTAGGAGAACTTCCGCGGCAAAAAGATGAACAACCTGCACTCTTATAAGGACATACAGATTTGCACAGAGCTGCAAGAACCTAGAGTTAGAGCGAAAAAAAACCCTGAATTATTCAGGTTTCATGCTCGGGTAGACATTGCTGATCCGCTATAATATCATCATACAGTTGCCAAGTTCATTAGCATAACAATTAGCATAATGGAGGGATGAGAGACTATTAATTTTTTATCTTAAAACAAACAATTCTGCAACTGAATTCATTATAGGTGTCGATATAAGAGAGAAACACGATAGTACAATTATAGTAACCGCCCGTATCCAAATGAAGAGGAGAATGGTGTAGAATTTTGGGCCAAGCAACTGCAACATATGACTTTTTTAATTTGTTAATTCACCCATTCGCTCATTCTGTTCAGAGAATCAAAAAAAAAAAAAAAAGAAAATACAAGTTTCCTCTGAAACATCTTCATTAAAAGTTGTGCTACATTCAGTTAGGAGTGTTTTAATTCAAGTAGTGGATTCTTGTAGTAAAGTCTGCTTTAATCAAGTCAAATAGTTCCTTTTATACACCATATATAGCAACTCTCCGTGTTCCTTATTCTCTTTTGTCTTGAGGAATTAAAGGGAGATCAAAGGCGATTTCTACAGTGCAGCAGTTGCAGATCCTGCTGTCTACATCACTTGCCATTCAGCGCTGCTTTCTTTATTAGATTATTCATCAAGAACCAGACCTTTCTCTGAAAGATCGATACAGTGATGATGAATGACTTCTCCTGGCTGTTACCGACGCTCAGCTTTCTTTTCGTTCCGAGCGCTGCGGCCATGCTTCTGCTAACAGCGAAACTGACCCATCTGATCAAGGGAAGCCTCAGTAATCCCGCAGAGGCTGAAAGTTGAGGTGGAACATGTTCTTCCTGCGAGATAGGGGGAATTCATGTTGCTTTTTTTTTTTTTTTTTTTTTTCTTGGTGAAGCAAGACAAGGATGACAAGGCGACTGACGGATGGCATTTTAGATGTGCTAACCATACAGCTAGCGGTTGTTAGGAAGAACTGTATTAGATATGCTGTTTCAGAAAAAACCCTGGCAGAAAAATTACCAAACCGAAAGTGATGGCTTGAAATCCTGAGAGATGATGTCAGTCTGCCAAAAATGTCAGCATTCATTTTATTTGATCAGAAAACTAATCATTTTAAGTAAAATGAATAACTATTGGGTTTAATTTTAGTCTTGAAATGCATTTATGGTATTCCTCTCTACATTGTTAAAAATAAGGTCCTTAATGGTTTTGGCTTGCATCCTGTTTTGTAGGCTCATGCACTTGGATCATCACAGAAAGAATTTGCCACCTTTTCTTGCTTCCATGCCTTTTTGCTTATTTACGTGAGCACAAGCCCAGCAGGTGGTGTCTCAGTCTTTTGAATACCCAGCAGTTTATGCTTCAGCACATGTGTCTTCCCAGCACATGCATCATGATAACGTCATCACTTTCTGTTAATACAAAATACTAGAGTACATTAATATTTTGCATATTAATGAACATAGCAAAGGTATGAGCACTGTATGTGTGAAGATTCTACACTATGCACATAATGTCATTGTTGAGTATTGTAGTATTGTATATACATCATATCTTCAAATGACTTCAAATGTGTGCTGCCTGAGGCCTACAGGTAATAGTTATCACCAAACTCTGAGAATCTTCCCTTTTAATGCTCTGGCTGACTAGTAATGCAGACGTATTCACTTTCAGTGTCTTTTTGCCTTCAGTCATGTCTCCACTAAGTGAAACGCATGCTCCATTAGCTTGCTTCAGGTGACTGACTTGGCTGGTCGAGAACATTCCACTTTTTTGGCCCTGAAAATCTCCATAGCTGCATTAGGACTGTGCCTGGGGTCATTATCCTGCTGAAAGGTGAAGCACGTTCCAGTGTTTTGAGGTACTTGGCTGCATTTGGAAAACATTCAGTGCATCTAAGGTCTAATAACTGTTTTCTCTGAAAGTGAACTAACAAATACAGAAGTAATACTGAAGTAAAAGACAAATGAAGCCCTAACCAACCAGTGTCCTTTTTTTGTTTAATGTGGTGAACATATTTGCCAGTCGATAAATATTGTCATGGATATGAGTCAATAAACCTATAGTTTGTAACCTTGGTCAAAAGCAAGGTTCTCATGCATTGACCAAGCTGGATGAGAATTTAGTGGTCAATATCAATGCCAGCTTTAATTAGCCAAAAAACCCTTTATATAACATGACTTATGAAGTGAAGATTCTGTCATACGTGAACACACCACAGCGTGAACAGCACGAAATTCAACCTCTGCATTTAACCCATTCACCAAGTGAAGCAGGGGGCAGCTACGAACACAGCACCCGGGGAGCAGTGTGTGGGGACGGTACCTTGCTCAGGGTACCTCAGCTGCGCCTAGCAGTCTTGGGAATCGAACCTGGTCTTTCCAATCACTGGGCGAACACCTTAACCACTAGGTTACAAGCTGTCCATTATACATGTTATGACTTTATATTTCCATCACATTTTGGAATTCTGACCAAACAGACCATGTGTTTTGTTAACACACTTCTAGCATATTTTTTAACATGTCCATGTAACATTATTTGCAGGATAAAAGACTTCTTTTTTAATTCAATATGCAATGCGCGGCCCTATTATGTGCTATTTTGTTCTCACTGCCTCGCCAAATTGACATTGATTTCCAAATGTCAAACTATGATTTCATTCAGCGTTGAGGACGAGAGAGTAAATGATTGTTTTATTACGGCCTAAATTGCATTATGTGAAACATATTGTCCTCATTTATATGATTACAGTTTCACATGGGAGAAGATTCATTTAAAGCCTGTTATACCACTGTGAATGACCACTTTGTTTTTTATTTTTATTTTCACACAGCCTACTTCACTGCTTAAAATGTTAAGTGAAATATGATTCAGAGCTACAGCAAGGAATAAGGGTTGAAAATCAGTCACAGGCACTTACGTCTGCTTACTGCAAGCTTTATTTTGAGCCAAATTAAGAGGTGCCATGCAGTTTCACTCTACTTCAACCGGTAGACTCTAAATTCAGATGGAACCGTGTAACAAAGGCTTTTCTGAAATGACTGGTATATAACTTGAAATCCCATCTACACTACAAGCGAATTTATATATGTATTCTGTATAAGACATCCAAAACGATTTCCATGCTTTAAACTACAGGTTTTCAACTACAGTCCTTGTGACCTTTTGCCCTGCATTGTTTCAACGGCTGAACAACTATTAAATATATTTAAAAAGCCTTATGAATGCAAGATCCACATGAAGTTTATAATTCACTGCAGCGAAGATTCTCTATTTAAAGTAAAGCATAACCTAGTACTAGGTTGGTTTTGGATCACACAAACCACTCCACCTCATCCCAAAGGTTTTGGATGGAGCTCCACCACTCCAAAGAACCCAGTTCCACTGTTCTACAGACTTAAAAATGGGTAGAAATATAATTTCACAGAGATTCCACCACTGTTTAGATCAAATAGGATATAATATAATATAGCTTAAAATCAAATCTATCAGTATTTTGTGCACCCTATGTCCACGTTTGCTCTTCTATTCTTGAAATGATCCAGTCATGTAACATTCACAGAAGCAGCACACCTGGTTCTTCTTCATGTTCTTCTACAAAGCCTAAAGAGACATTTATGTGGATATCAGAATTAGAATCATCCACTTGCAAAGGAAAAGTGGAGCTTAAACAATGATTAAAAAGTAAAGTGAAAATGAAAACCTGAACCACAAAACCTGCCACAATCATAAAAAAACAGCTTTCATCTTAAAGCTTTCATCTTTCTAAGAGAGAGGAGAAAGACAAGCTCCCCTCTTGTTTTAAACCTGAAAAACCCACAGATGTTTACATCCATATTTCCACTTTGAGAGGTCAGTTCGACACTGTGAGTCTCGAAAGGTGTGTAACTGTCAAGAAGCCATTACTGATAAATGGAATGAGCAACGGATAAAAAAAGAAATGAAATTTGCACTGGAACATAAAACGTGCACATCTCACATGTTTATGAGGGTTTTATCCTAAGAGGAACATAGGAGGCGTTTGTAGCACAGGAAAATATCACAGCAGATGCCTTTGCGAAACATAAAGCAACTGCGACACGGAGCAGGCCATGGGAGCAGCATGGATCCGCTAGCTGACAGAAGTTCACCTGAAAACAGTGTGACCAAACACAGATTTTCCTATCCCTTCTACTGGTAAATACATGCTCTTTGGAGAGCAAATGTGAATATTTAAAGCTCTAATACACAACCCGACGGGATTGTTGTGCTTAAATCTTTTTTCGAAACTTGATTGCGTGATGGCATTCCAGACTCAGCGGTTCAGCTAGCCGGCCACGCTTTGATCAGCATGGACAGAGATAAAGCAAAGTGTGGAAAGAAACGAGCCGTTGGCGTGTACATTTATACTAACAGTAAGTCGTACACAAAACAGTAGTCTCTAGACATTTTTATGCTATGGTTGAGTACAGCAGTAAAGTGTCAGCCTTTTTACCTGCTGCGGGTTTTAGTTTTGTTGTTTGCTGTGTATGTGCCACCTAATGCTAACCAAGTGGTAGCAGAGTTTTATGAAGACGTAAACAACCTGCAAACTGCTCCTCCCCACGGAACTATCATCACTTTAAACATTCAACCACACAAGGCTGAAGTCAATTCTACCTACAACAGAACTCGGCCTAAACCATTTGTACAGTAGAATTAAAGATGCTTACTGAGCTGAGACCCTCTGCACTACCTCACTTGATATTTTGCATGCTTCTCATATTACACTCTAAACTTTCAATAGCACCTGCACTCTACCTTCTGACACAACAGGCACCCTCACCTCCTGATATTTTACAGCTCACATGTGGTTCAGTTCTGCTAACTGCCTCTATTGGTGTTTTATTATTCATCCTTGACTTTTTCACCCCATTCACACTATACAGTTACATCACTGTATTGTCTATTTATTGTATTGTTTCTGTTGTACCCCACACTTTGTTCAGTGCTGCTAACTGTGTCTTGTGTGTCATTATACTTACAATCACTTACAGCATAATTACTCTGGAAGGTTTACATTCCTTTCACACCATACTGTTACATTACTATATTGTCTATTTACTGTATTTTTTCTGTTGTAACTTGTTCCTAAATGTTGCACTGTGGCCCATGGAAAAATGTTGTCTCTAGGTACATGTACACAGCTGCTGACGACAATAAAGTAACCTTGAACCTTGAACCTCGAATTATAATACTCTGTAATAGCAGTGAGGTTCAAATAAAGGAAATGAAAATTGGTAGATGCTTCACATCTAGGGGCTCTTTGATCATGGTCAATGGAAGTGCAGGGTGGTAGATTCCTAATGGCAGATTCATTTTCCTGTGTGTGTTTTTAATGTTGTTTGCTTCTTTATGGTGCATTGCTCTCAGAAAAGTGGCTAGAGAGATTTTTTCCCCCTGTAGGATAATAAAAAAATGGGCACTACAAAATCTGAAAGGACAGTGGAAAGAAAATAGATAGTTCATCACACAGTTCTTTTGCGAGGGCGGTCCATTTTTTGGTCATTCAAATTAGGTTTGAAGAGGATGTATTTCAGACTGTCCTCTAAAACTACCAGAGCAGCTTGGCTTTTCAGGCTTTCACATTGCTCCAATTAAACCACATGTTTCTTCACTGAGGCATCCAGGTTCGCTCTCATGTCAGGCCTGTCAAAGTGATGTCCAGCATCTAGTGAGGAATTACGAACACAAGTAAAATTAGGATCTACCATCCATCCCCCAGCAGCCACCCGTCAAGTCAAAGACTGTCATAAAGCACTCATACGCTCTGATTAATGCCCACTGACAAATCCACACCACTGAACCCTTTCGAAAAATCTCTTTACTTTGGATCAAGGTCACCACCGACAACCGACTCTCCGTCTTTGCTTTTGTTTCTCGGAATCACAAACTTCCAGCACACACCATAGGAGCCGTTGTACTCCCTTGCATTTTTTATGAGTCAGAATGTATTCATTCCTTAGCTCACGTAAATATTTAAACTATTTCCAATATAAATATTTGAAGTTAAGGGGAAAAAGTGCCATTCTTTGTTTTTGTTCTTTGATATACAAAGAAAACAAGAGCTCTTTGTGAATCTCATGAAACACAAGTATAAAACAAATGTAGGTGTGGATATAATCATGGAATGAATTGACCACTGAATAAAGCATCGACATATTTCTTGCCTACTGTACTGGAGGTTGCCACCTTGAATGTCAATTCAGTGGCCACTTTATTAGAAACTCTCACCTAGTGCTTCAACTCAGCAACTGATTTAATTTAAACTTTCACTCTGAACTTTCACTCACTCTCCAGTTTGTTAAAAACTCTCACCTTGTTCGAGTCAGTGGCCACTTCTTTAGAAACACCTAAAATATACTTCCACTCTTCATTACAAACATTCACTCTGAATGTCCACTTAGAGGTCACTTTTCTAGAAACACCTAGCTTGTACTTGCACTCTGTGGTGAGTATAATTAGAAACACCTGCCCTGAATATTCACTAATTGGCCACTTTATTAAAACTCCACTCAGTGGCCACTTCATCTGGAATTCATCTGGTATTTAGGCTCTTTATTAAAACATCCACCTTGTAATTCCACTCACTGGTACATTATCTGGAGCTCCTGCCTTTTACTCAGAGATTTAGTAGAAACACCTTGAATGTTCACCTACTGGTCACTTTATTAGAAACGTCCATGTAGACACCACTTTAATAAACCACCCACTCAGTTGCCACAATTAGAAACTCCTTCTTCTTCGATTATCATCTATTTTCATGCACAACCTGTCAGTCTTCCCTTTTCTGTTCGTTGCTGAACTGCTTCTGGCAACCTGCTGACCAGATATTATTGATGTGGTGGACCATTCTCAACACAGCAGTCACACGGTCAAAGTAGTGGCATATGAAATAGTGGTACGAGTGTATCAGACACAGCAGGGTAGCTGTGCATTTTACACACGTTAATGTGATTGCGATGTTGAGACTAATCCTGGGGCTAGAGGTGAGCCAGCACAGCACCAACAGATGGACTGCAGTTTCTTATTGTACAGCATTAAGATGAAGCTCCAACGTTAATGTTTTCCAAAATTCGGCAGCGAGTGGAGGTGTATCCAGAGCTTGTGCAACATGAGGTCTCAACTGTGAATTCTAGTAAGAGCTTAGTGGTAGGATGCTTGCCTCTGGACCAAGAGGTCATGGGTTCGAATCCTACCTTCAGCCCACCACCACTGGGTTCCTGAGCAAGACCCTTAACCCCAAGTTGCTCCAGGGACAGTGTTCCCTGTAGTTAGGGAATGGAAGTTGCTTTGGATAAAATGCAATGGTCAGGCGTCCCAGTACTTTTGTTCACATAGTGTCTTTGTGTGTCATATTGTGACAGAGGCTAAAATCGAAATATATTGCACTGCTTGTTGTTATCAAGAGGGACTTCAGCTCACACCTATTTAACACAGCCGGTCCTCTCTCGCTCTCTCTTTCTTTCTCTCTCTCTCGCTCTCTCTGTCATTCTCTCTCTCTCTCTCTCTCTCTCTCTCTCTCTCT
>JBBPDE010037998.1:0-10131 GCA_037974605.1 Nannopetersius ansorgii
TCTCTCTCTCTCTCTCTCTCTCTCTCTCTCTCTCTCTCTCTCTCTCTCTCTCTCTCTCTTTCTCTCTCTCTCTCTGCATCAAGGGGAAGATACTTTTGTGTCTATTGTACTGTTACCTTATTTGTCTTCTGGTCTTTAATCAATGACCAGGTTTCTGGCCTCAGGTCTGCTTGTCTGAGTATGTCTGGATCATTCTCAAACTAGCTGTGATACTTTCGTGTGTAAAAACTGTAACCGAGTGCTTTTGTTCCACACACATTTTCAAGCCCTCGTTGGCAATGTATTGAGAATGGTAACACCTAATATCCTGTAGTCTGAAAAGGATTGATAAGTTGAGGGGCAACATATGGGCTACAGTCTGTCGCAGTATAACTGACTGATATAAGTCAGTCAAAAGACAAGGCAGATGTTTCTAAAAGAAGGAATGGTGAGTGTGTAGATTTTAGGCACCATGGGCTCCAGTTTCTGCAATGTGTGTTTGGTGTGTTACACAGTTTTAGCTGGATGCCAGAGGCAGCTTCTCATCTCCAGCAACCCATCCACTGTCCAGAATGCACCTATACTTCATCTGGTCAGGACCTTTGCAGCAGCAGCTAAGTGAGTATTTTGTTTTCCTTGAGATAACACTTGGACTTAGAATCTCTTGTTATGTGTTTGCTGTTTTATCTGTTTTAGGACTGTTTCTTCCACATCTAAGATCACATCCAATAATTTGTCTTCTTGGCTGGCTTCAGCCAATGTGGGGCTAAACAGGGATAATCATTTTATATGTCAGACATTATTTCAAAATAAAATAAAATACAATACAAAAATAATAAGTATAATAATTGATTGAATGTTAAATATAGCATGAGTTAATCTAAGTTAAGTTTACATTGTGTAAAATTAAGTTAAAATTAGTGGTGGTCTGATCCATGATTTTCCAGTTCCAATCTGATTCTGATACACGGCTGTCGATACCAATACAGATTCCGATATAATGCATCTTTTTACTTTAATATTAGAATGATTTTTGTTGAAATTGTGCTGTTTGTTAGTAAGATTACACCACAGAATAAATAAATTATTGAGCACTTATTAGAAGAGCAAAAAATATACAAAATAGAACTGCATTGAATTTAAAGGCATTCTAAAGGAATTTATTTGTCACACTTCACAAAAAGGGAGCTGCAACAGCGTACAATTTTGTAAATATCAAAAACATGTCTTGGCTGAATCTCAATAGTTCAAAGATTATGTACATATTAGCAGCAACAACTGTGTAAAAAATGCAAAACGAATCAATTTTAAATCACGTGAATTCGGAGACACGACATGGACAGAGTGTATTTAAGGTGGACCGGCCGAGTTACAAGATGCCCACTTCATGTGAGAGGGGGAGAGGGCAAAAACAACCAACAAAGCACAAAAAATAGCCACTGAAAGAACCCCAAAGAGGTCTTGAGTGAGAGCTAGGAGTCTTCTCTGATATTCCTTTCGTTTTTGGGTTGTCTGCTGTAAGTTTGTTGCGTTTCTGGAAATCGTCGGCTAGCGTCTGTTGTCTGGTGTCTTTTCCCGTGTTTGAAATCTCTGCAGGTGCTTGATATTAAATTTGTTGTATTGTACGACGCAACCGTACTTCCACTCCTCAGCGCACAGGCTATGTCTCCAAACGAGCGACATTTGTTCAAAACAGCGGCTGCCGTAGGTTCATAGTATAGCATAAGGAGCGTGGACCCCTCTCGTATTACACAGTGTCGAGTTTAAAGGAGGAGTTCGGTGTAAAATGGATCTTGGCCCAGAAGGATTTACTCCGTTTCGTTCAGGCTCGTCATGAAGGTGGGCTACTCGACAAATGTTCATACTCATTATTAGGGATGCACCGATTGCAATTTTCTTGGGCGATTCTGATTACTGATTTTTTTGTAAGTGTGATCGGCCGATACCGATTTTGCCGATACCGATTTTTTCCCTAGAAAACAGAAAATTAGAGCTGCTGCATGTAGTCGACGACAACGACACAAAAAATAGGTTTCAACTTTTTTTAATGTAACGTGGGAGTTATTTTCCCTGTTTACTTTTATAATAGTGACATATGATAGTGGCGGCTCTACAGCAAATACAAACTTTAATTTTCTTTAATATATATAAAGCTTTTTTTTCATAACAAATTTTCTTTACAAATTTAAATAAATAAAATGTAATACATAAAGAAATAAATAAACCCCCAAAGAAAGATCGGATTGAAATCGGCAATACATGTCAGTGATTGGCCGATCAGGCCAAAAATCGTCCGTTTCCGATTTTTCCGATCACTGGCCGATCGATCGGTGCATCCCTACTCATTATCATGTTTCAATACACCCCACGTCCATTTCACACTGAACTTCTCCTTTAAGGTCCAGCGCAAAATGCAGACTGGTATATATAGATCGGGCTTGTCTGACCGATATCCGATGACAGCCTTACGGCTATATCGGATTGGGCCCATCTCTAGTTAAATGTAATTGCTTGTTATACATTATGAAGCAAATTTTACTGCAGTCACACACCTGGGGCAAGTCTGTTTGGTAAGTTTACATTTTACAAAAACACTCTAGCCAGGATTAAAATTCAGCATTTCTGTTCTCAGTGTAGCCAGAGTTCATTTAAACATATTAAAACAGTACCAAGCAACTTTTTTTTTTTTTTTTTTTGGTGACAATTCTAAGTTGCTCCTTTTCAGAAACACATTAAGCTAAAGTGAAGCTGAAAAATTAATTAAAATGTTTTTTGTAGGCCAGCTAGGAAACAAAGGGTGGAAAGAGCCACAACAAAAGATTTGAAAGAAGAGGAGAAAAAGAAGAAGGAGGAGGCGAAAATGAAGAGGAAGGAGAAAATGGCAGATATGAGTCGACATAAGCCCTTCGGACTAACGGCGTGGGCGCCAGTAGATGATGTGTATATGCCGAGGTTCTATCCTAGGCCGGTGTATGAGGCAGATGTGGCTGTAGACATGCTGAAGAGCTTTCAGAAGCTGGACTTCACCCCTGAAGACCAGCCTGTTTACCTTGACCTGCAACTGGACATGATACTAGAAAAAAAGGTACATTAAAGTAGTGTGTAGTGTGTCCATAACTGGTTATTGCTTAACTTTACTTGATCCTTAAGTGAAAAGACAGGTTTGGTGAAAAGTGTTCAGCCCTCTATACACGCTAATTCCTTCCTACAACCCTGGGTGCTGAGCCCCCCTCGTCTTTCAGTCCTAGTGGCCTCCCTGTTTCACAGTAGGCAGCTTCCGTCGTATAGACCCAGCTCCCAACCCAACTTTGTGAATAGATTAATGCCGATATTTTTTTTATCGCCCGATAAGAGTCTCACATTAACGCAGCACGTTAACACTGATAACGGCCCACCACTAATATATATATATATATATATATGATTGACACATCACATACACTTCTATTGCAGATAATTATCATCCCAAACAAGATTTGCACACACATACACACACATAACTTACATGTCAACCTGTATTTTAGGACAACGTATACAGTTACACAGGCTGTTAAACAAGTTGTTGTTGTCTTCTTGCTCTTAGAACTGCTCAGTATGTATCAATGAGCTCTAAGCACCATTCAAAAAGCAGTCCAGTTTGAAACACTGTTTATAACTTAAACATGAGTGGGTGTGGGTAAACTGCTAAAGGCTGAATAGATACAGTTATTAAGAAAAAAGCAAGGGCAATTTGGCTTGCCATGATATGGTTCCCTTAATTACATTATAGAGATAAACTTTGCAGTTGTGACCTACTCCACAGTAAGAGATAAAGCATTGACCACAACTCTCTCTAAACCTGATCTATATCTCATGTGTGTTCTCCAGAAGGACAGGTGCTCTTAAGGGCCCTAATCAGGGCCCTTTTGATTGAATGAGACCATTACGATCTTACCATCTAGCACTAATCAGACTTTCACTCATCCTTCCAAGTGTACCACCTAATTGCAAAGGCCCATGTCACAGTGTGGGGAGTTTCTCTCCTCAACACAATGGATGTCACCCGAGAGAGAAGCGCTTAGGTCACTATTTTACAGGAACAAAAGCTCCAAATGTTCCAAATCCAGTGGAGTGCTTAAGGATGAGTGACTACATTGAATTTTAAGGAGACAATTTTGTCTGAAAGAACAGGGTGTGGTGGGAGGGGATTATAAACTGCTCAAGAGACAAAGTAGCAGAATCTCCACTCACCTATACCAAATCACTTTTGGAAAATGAGGCAGGTGCTCTAGCTGCACCATGGCTTAAAGTGTGTGCCATAAAATTACCAATGAAAATGAGCACTTGCTGCTCCAGTGTGTCAGCTGAGTTCTCTTTCTGAGCAGTGCAGGTGGGGGAGCAAAGTAGCGTTGAGCTGGCCATTCCTGATCCAGAGAGCGTGACTGACTGTGGCACTGGAGGAACAGAGCGCCAGGACGGCCTTCATCAGCACAGCTGAGTGAAGCATGACAAAATCCTTCCCCAGCCCAGAGGAGCTGTCACGGACACAGCATGTGGATACTGGCATACCGCATGGCAGGCATGGTTGGAAAATTGACAATGTCTGTGAAAATCAAAAGACCTCTTGAAAAAATTGTCATCCAGTTATAGTCTGTAAACAAAAGTGTTAACTGGATAAATCCTTTACTGTAAAAATTTTTTTAGTCACAGTGTTTATTTCAAGTTACACTTTCTAATATTTTACAGTTCGCTAATAAAAAAAATGAAAACTGCATAGAAAAGTGCAGCGTTTAGGAAATTTTATGGAGTGATTTAAACACTGATGTATGTCATGAGACTTAATAGGATTTTTTAAATTAATTTAAAGTGTGCGACAGAATGTAGAGACAGAATGTACTCATGAAACTTACACATAACTTACACTTACACACAAACTGCTAATGCACACCCTGCTTGCTGTGAACTTAAGTGGTCAGAAAAAGAGGTACTCTCCTGGCAAATTTTAGATGCCTGTGATACAAACAGCATAAATGCACTCTCATTGCTGAAAAAAAAGTCCTTAGGGTTCATTAATGAACCTTAAATGAAGTACAGAAAGTACATTTAGGCCTTTTCATTTTAAATAGTGCAACCTAATGAATATTACCACATTGAGGGAAGCGTTTGGTTTGCAGATCTTTTCTTTATTTATTATATTCAATATTCATTTTTTGTAATAGTAGTCACCATTAAATATTTTTATATGGGGAGAATGTAATTTAATATAGTTATTGAATACATTCAAAAATATCAATTATGATACTGTCTCAAATGACCTTTTTAAAAACATAATTGAGAATCTTCCCACTTCATTCTGTTTAATCAACAAGAAGCTCTTAGCCTCTGAAAACTTCCAAATGTGTGCCAAAAGCAAAGCATCTGAATTTGTGTCTGAAAAGTGTTTAGAGCATAAACATTTGCAATGTCCATATACCAATCGTAATCTTCTGCAACATCCATGACAAAAGTCGCAGAACTGCATTAACAAAATGTATCTACTGCTCAGTATGACATACTATGACATAGGAAATGAGTAGAACTGCCAGTCTAATCATACTAATGGTCTCCCAGTCCTCCAATGCGCTGCAGGCTCTGTGTGAACTCCACAGCTCTGTGCGTCCCAGTGCGGGCTGCCTGGTGCTCCAGGGGCTAGTGCCTAGATTAACATTTCATTTCCACGCTGCCAATCACTCTAGGTAAACAGACTGTGTAAACCTTGGGCCGATTAGTCTTGTTGGCATGTGAACCGAGAGACACTCATCAAGGTGTCATTCATCCAACAGGAGAAAGTGAGACTGCCCACATTTCTTCTCTCCCATCCCGTACAGTTGAGCAGTTCACTCCCCTGCCAACTACATCCTCGGTAGAGTCTAAAACGATTCTTCTGTCACAAAAAAATGGCGAAATAAACAAGTAACCACCAGAGGTGGCCACTTCAGCGTACCTACTTTAGTTAGAACCTTCTTACTTTAAAGCTGCCATGTCTGTCATGGCATGTAAATATCTTCTTTTCCGATTGAATACTTTGTTCAGAAAACAGTGCAGAATGACATAAATTCACTATGAATAGGCAGAATTCATAGTGTTCACTGCTGTAGGCTTAATAGATAGTGATATGTGAACTATATAATACATTCAAACCTTTATTCTTAGTTAGTGAATGAGTAAAAAAACAGTTTAAAAATGTAAGAATAATTCAGTTATCCATGGTGTGGGCTCTTCAATGAAATAATGTGTCAAATAGAAGTAAGTTGAAAGTTTCTTAAGAGGTATTCTGCTCTTTTTTTCTTCAAAAAAAATTTCTCCAAGTCACATAAAGCATTCTCTCATACTGCCAATGCCAGTGCACTTGGAGAACAATAACTACCAATTCTGTTTCATCAGCTAATATATGTTCATGCTATTTTTTTAATACTATGTTATTCTGGAATTTCATGATAGTTTGCTTTCATATTTTTATGAAATATTTTTATGAACTTTTTTCTCATTTTAATTATAGTTTGTTGTTACAGATTAGTTTGTTAATGCGAGTGCTCTCTTGGACTCTTGGTCACAGATGGCTGTGGCATCCTTAAGGACTAAACTTGCAGTCTTCCAATGATTAAGCAAGTGCTTAGATGGTTGTGCCACTTGGGAGCCCAAAAAATATTCCTGCCCTCAAAGTTATTTGCTAAATTGTGAACAAGCAAAATAGTACTCAGTCTAGAAATAGTATAAATGTCAACATTAATGTCCACAATTTTCACAGTTTATAACAATGAAGGGATCTACATATTACATTTGAAGCAATGCAGTAACCAAAAAATGTTGAACAACTGTTTTAGATTCATCCAGTAATTACCCACATTTTGCCACTCTGTTAAGAATACTCACGAGGAGCCAGTCTTGATTTTTCAACTGAATTATAGAACATACACATGAACTGAGATCATTATACTTCATACTATTTTAGACATAAATTGAATTAATTATAACATAAGCCTTTAGATCAAAATAGGTAATGAAAACTGCATTACCATTCAGCTGTCCCCAAACTTTAGACTGTATAAGTACAAGTAATTATAGAACTTACTTGGTACAATTCACCACTGAAAAGTACCTTAAAAAGAATTTGAGGAATATCCAGGTAGCTGTGACTGCAGCAGCCTTGAGTTCAATGAGGAGATCTGGATGTAGTCCAGTTTCATTATGAAAGTTAGTGAAATGAATCTGATTGGTGCTGTTTGCTATGAATGTTGGAAAAATGCCTAAAGGTTCCACATCAGCCAAACATTTCATTCACAGAAATCCATTTTCCAAACCTCAAAATTCACTGGTTGATGTCTGTTAAGAGGTACAGCATGTCCAGAAAAAAATGACGAATGAAAATAGACTCTAGGAGTAAGGTAATCACAAAGAGCCACAAAATGACCTGTACAGAACATTGCCTATAATTGAGATGAATGGGGAGGAAAAACACATACAGAATCTTAAAACATGAAAATTATAATCCTAGAAATAACTACAAAGATTGTGGAGCAGGCGGAGGGTAAATGGTTACAATCTGACAAGCTTGACCTGGCAGAAATTCCATGTTCTTAAAACGTAGTAAAGTAGTGTTTTTCTGATGGTGTTGGGAGTTGTAACGGACACACAGCAGATATATATATTTTTTTCAGAATACCTGTCATTACTGGCCCAGACTGACAGCGCAAATTTGAAAACAAAAGCGTTTCTGCTTTCCCCTCTGTCTCCTCTGAATCTTGTATTTTAGTGAAGTAAATTAGATAGAATCAATCAGATGCAGATGACAAAGTGCTGCGTCTGTATAAAGAAACTTGTATTTAAAAGGTTAAAAACCCAGTAATGGACTGATAGATGTAAAGCACAGGTTTCTGAAAGAGCAGTGTATTTTCTGCTTGGTTGTACAAAAATGTCGAATTTTTCAATTTAAAATCACAGTGGGTTATTACTATCAAGAGAACCTGTTTAGAGTAGGAAACCAAAGAAACACAACACCTTCAAAATTATCCAAGACCTGTCTCAATTGGGCTTTTAGATATAAATTGCATGTGTGAGGTTTCACAGAGAGACAGCCCAGGATTCGAAGTTGAGGTCTCAATACAGCCTGAATCCAGACCTAATCCATGCCACAACAGTTTACTGAATTATTGCTACTGCAAAATGGATCAAGCTAAACTTTGCTCCATTTGGGTTTCTGGTCATAATCATTGCAGTATGTTTATTGTGCATTTACTTTGTTATTGATTAATTTAGTGAGCTGGAAAATCTTACCAAAACTAGACTGGGTGAGACACTGAGCTCATCCTTCATCCTCTGGATCCTCACACTCATGCTTTCAACCAGTTAAGGACTCTGCTTCATCCTCTGGACTGTGTACAGTACTGTAGAGGAAGAATACTGTTACTTGCATGACAGATACAACAGTGTATATGGTAGCATTTTGTAACATTTTGTCATAGAATAAGACCTCCGAGTCCAGTGTGTTTGTGAAAATGCAACCTTGTAAACACCAAATGGTCATGTCCTTGTTTATTTTATTGGCTCTTTGTGCTTCTGCTGGCTGAGGAATGAGTTTTGTTTAAACCAGACACTAACGCAATGTCTGTGGAAAACAAGATGCACACAGTATCTGGAGGGCTAGTGCTATTCCTTCATACTTTTAGTGTTTACTTCCTGATATGCTGATTGTGCAGCCTTGCCAACTGCAGCCTGAGGGCAGTTGTCAAACGGGAAAGAAAAATAAAGTTACCATCTAGATGATAATAAAAAGCACAAGCTCAGTAATTTTAGGAATAAATGAAAACTTATCTGCCGACCAACATTGATGAAATAGAGGTATTAGCATAAATTAATATACATCTCATGGCTCCTAGGCAGTATTTCAGTATTGTTTACTCACTGCCTCCGACATGGGGCAAACAGTTACTTTGGTTGGTTTATTACTGCTGTTTTGCCTCTCATTTGCTCCTAAATAGTTATAAGAAAAAAAGAAGAAAAATGACACTTCCCTATAAAGTTCTAGAGCAGCAGGCCTGTGTGCAAACCTGATCAGCACATCATGTATATCCCTGCAGTTCATAAGAATAATACATTTACTGAGTGCCTATAAAATCCTGATATGATGCATCACCTCTTCGATTGCTCTGCCCCATAAATCTTCAGTTAAAAAACATTATCAGCATCAGCAAGATGAACTGAGCTGGGCCAGACAGCACTGAAAAACCTCTGTATCTTGGGAAAGACCATAGTGCCACCAGCAGGACATGACAGGAAGAGCCACATTACCAATCCATTATGAGATCATTTTACACCTACATTAGTCCAAGCAGTTGCCAGACCCTAAGTCATGAAAGAGACATCCAAAAAAAAAAAGAAATATAAAGAAATGTGAAGTAACAATGGCATCTGCAAATTACCCATCCACAACAATGCAAGCAGACAAAAAATGTTAGCTGCAGAATTGCCACTGGTGGTATCTCCAGTTTGTGACTGGATTGCTCTCTGATTATTATGATGCTATTATTAAATACAAATGAGCAGTGATCAGTTTGTCTGATTCGTTTGCCTGTTGAAGTAATGCTGATGCCATCTGAAGAAGTTAATCAGAACAAGAGTCAGAACAAGAATCAGATATATAAACACACTTACATGTTAACAGACAGATATGTAAACTTGGGGGTGCATTTGATACAACACAGAGGCCAAATTGCCTTCATTCATTCATTCATTCATTAATTCATTCATTCATTCATTCATTCATTCATCAATTTGAAATTAGACAAAACTGTATTGTTGACCTTCTAAAATAGGCCAATGTGGTGGATGAAAATGTCCATGTCTTTAGATGTCCATATCTGTAGCACAGTACTAAAGATGTCTTTATACAAGTGTAGTTGAGTGGTTAGAAAGGAAGAAATGAAAGAAAGGAAGAAAGGATACATGGCAGGATACATGGCAGCATGGGCTTCATGAAGTACCAGAAGATATTAAAAGGAAATTTGGCTTCCTCTGCCAAAAGGCTAAAACTGGACATCTGAGGTACCCTGAGCAAGGGACCGTCCCCACACACTGCTCCCCGGGTGCTGTGTTCGTAGCTGCCCCCTGCTTCACTTGGTGAATGGGTTAAATGCA
>JBBPDE010038036.1:0-10130 GCA_037974605.1 Nannopetersius ansorgii
CTGAACTATTTGAAATTCAATTAAATAAAGCTTGAAACATTGGGGTGTTCTAAAACTTTTGACCGGTAGTGTATATAATATAAATTTAGATTGTGAACTAAAGTTTCCATTTTATATTGACCAAATAGAACATCTAAAACATCAGTTCCTTGTCAATGTTTCTTAATTACCTTGGCCTGTATTTCCATCTTCAATACTGATCCTATGATTGCCATAACATCACTGATAATTACCAAGACATACCAGCCATTTAAGAATTCTCTTCTGTCATTCTCACATACTTTGCGATTGTAATTTTTATGACAAAACTTGGAAAATCTCTGTAAAAACAAGACAAATGTTTCATGAATCATACCTGTAAAATCAACAAGAAAATATGAATTAATATACAACAAGATGGAGAAAAGGATTATATATCAAAACGGTTCTGTAAAAAATACCTAGGGCTCTACCTGAAGTAATCTAATGGCCAGAACGATGGAGCGAACACACAGCACAGCAGAGGTGAGGCATACTAAAATAACAAAGCCATCAAAGATCAGGTAGAAGTGTGTGTTCTTCTGAGCTGAAAAAAGACAAATATGTACATTAATTGTTACTATTTATGTAAGGTATGCAAAAGAATATGACACTGTAAATCAGTTTTCTGCCTTATTATGTAGACTAACTAAAAATACTTGGTTAATCTAGATTAGAATGGCTCATTTGAATTCTGCCGAAGGTCTGAGAGAGCGTGACAGGTTTAAAACGGGCGCGATCCAGAAAAGTCACGAACGAGAAAGAGCCAGAGAGAGAAAGAGAGAGAAAGAAGAGAGACAGAGAGAGAAACAGACAGACAGAGAGAAAGAGAGTAAATCCGCGCTAAAATATCAAGGTGAAAGTCATCATAGCTTGCATAGTATAGACCCAGCTCCCAACCCAACTTTGTAAATAGATTAACAGCGATTTTTTTTATCGCGCAATAAAGAGTCTCACATTAACGCAGCATGTTCACGCCAATAACGACCCAGCACTAATATATATATAATTTTATATTAGTGCTGTAACGGTACATGTATTGGTACCGAACCATAACGGTACATGGGTCACGGTTCGGTACATCATGTCTTTCGGAGAATACACAGTACGATGGAGAAGACGTGACTGAAGTAATATGGAATCACAGAGGGACCAAAAAGCGCAAGTAAATAATAAACCTGGGACATAGTGTGGTGCAATAGTGCCACCTACTGGCGTAACACTTACACATACATGAAAATATAAACAAGATTATGTGTTCACTAATTAATAAAACAAACCAAGCCTCATTCTTTAGAACTTTTTGTTGCTAACTTTGCTGTATCGTGAACTGTACCGAACGGTGACATCCAAAACTGAGGTACGTACCGAACCGTGACCTCTGTGTACTGCTACACCCCTAATATATATTACACACATACACAAATGTGCATTTCTGGTGCTGCTACTTTCACACACACAAATGCATATTTGTCTATGAGTGGAATATGTCTAGTGCAATATGTCTATGTGTGCAATATAAATGACCTATGGTTTGTGTTCTAACAAATATACGATAGACAAGTATTCCAAGTTCACATTCTGCCTACAGGAAATGTGTTGAAACACTGTAACGGACCACGTGCTACCAAAGTTGAAGACAAGGCCTTTACCAATGACCAATGACAAAATCTGATGGAGGATAAGAATTATCTAAGCACTGATGTGAAAATCATTCAGAGTGTTTACTTCATATTGCAGAGCATGATGTAAAGAGGAAGGCAACAAATGAGTAAGCAAGATTTCAAGCATCATAGAATGGTCAACTTGTGAATCCACCTGAGGACCACATCTCTGTAACCTATTCTGGCTTTGTCTGGGGAAATACAGGTACATTATTAATGACTGCCTCACAATAAGTCCCCGCCCCCATGAAAAAACAGGTCTAGTTCATGTGTGTAAATGTATAAGTGAATTAGTCACCACAGTGTAAATGTCAGTAGTAGTTCTTCACATACCAGTTCCAGTAATTGTCCACTTCTTGCATACACTACTAACAGCATCGAAATCAAGGGTGATTTTCACTTTTCCGCTATGGCACTGATTGTCAAATTTAATCTGGAGAAAAGTTCAGACAATGGGCTTACAATTTACTCTCAAACTATCGGAAGTACACAATTTAAAACGGTTCTTACCATCACAGCAAAAGTGTAACAGTCCGGCAGCTCGTGTGAGCTTAAGGTTTGTAGGTTGATTCCTTTAAGTGAGAAAAAGATCTCAATACTGACAAGCCTGTAATTGACAAGAAATGCAGGTGGTAAACATCGCATAATACAGACTGGTAAAGACAGACATGCAAGCTATTTGTAATGCCCAAACCTATAGAAGTCCAGCTGAAAAAAAGATGCATTGTCTGTCCTCCATGTTGCACCAGAATTGGGATCCAGAGTCAAGCACTCTGAGAGAGAGAGAGAGAGAGAGAGAGAGAGAGAGAGAGAGAGAGAGAGAGAGAGAGAGAGAGAGAGAGAGAGAGAGTGTATTGGAATTGGAATAATTATTTAAATGCATTGTATTGGAAAATTTTTTTTAAATGCATTGTTGCTTGTTAAACTTCTAAGTCAGAAAATCATACAGTTTATATAAATATATAACCCATACAAAGCACACAAACAAAATGTTCGAATCATTGTGTTCGAATCATTCAATGACGGAACTACCATACATACAACACAATTTTTTAAAAATTTATTTCAAATCTTTCACAACAAACACTCCACTGTCCACAATCCAATGCTGTTGAGGCCAGAACGAGTCTTTTTCCTTTAAACAACCACATAGTACTGAGAAATACTAGTTCAGTCTTAGACCTGTTTTATAGATTGAAGTGTAGTTCCTTGGTCTAGATTAAGGATGCCTCTGGTTCTGCTCTAATTCAGCAGTTCATTGCCAGGTTTAGTGAGTGAGGAAGGGGACAACCAAAATGAGCCAGATTCAGGTCCTCCAGGACCAAAATTTGGTTACTTCTGATCTAGAACTTAGCTCAAGCGTTTGACCCACTTCTGAGCCATCATTCCTTGGGATATTGGGCTACAAATAAATTCCAGCTGTGGTTGGACCACATAAACTTTGCAGATATCACTTACAATTCATATTTGAGCAAAATGTGACAGAATAATGTTACCTGCAAATGATAATTACAGTAAATGTATTAGCTAGCGACTCGCAGTTCCATGCGCTAACATGCTAATAGCGCAGATGGTTATAGCCTAGTGGGTAAAACACTTGCCGGTGAACCCAAGGACCTCAAAGGTCCAGGTTCAAAACCCCACTTTCTTCCATTGTGTCCTTGAGTAAAACACTTTAGGGGGACTGTCCCTGTAACTAATGATTATAAGGCCAAATGCCACTTTACATTATGCTGCACTGCAAAAAGTTAAATTCTCCAATTAGATGATTCTGTAACAAATCTTTGACAGGATGTTCTTCTGGTATTTGCACTACACAAATATTAAGTACTGGATTGGAGCCATCTCTGGTGGTGTTCAAGTATGGTTCAGACAACTAATTTTATTAGAAATGTATTTTGCTCTTAAAATAATGTTTGCCATATTGAAAAAAACCCAAAAACATGAGTGAGGTAGAGGTAAAATGAAACCTTTCTCCGTTTGGGCATCTATATCATAAGACTTGTCTGATAGTTCCACATTGCCCCGTCTGTAGTAATCTTTACAGATAACCAACGGCACTGGCTTTCCATCCTCCTCAGTGTAGCTAACAGGACCCACAGACAGCTCTCCTAACTTAGAATACTGCAAAAGAGACACGGCATACACTGTTTTAGATTTCTGACAATAAAGTGCTCTATTAATTACAATAATTTCATCTTCAGTGAGGGTATAGAAGACTAACATTGAGCCACATGCTGAAACAATAATTTATGGTAAAACAGAATATGAAACTGAATGATAAAAGAAAACACAAACCTGATCTAATATGTAGTACAAATGATCATAAACACTCTGTTTAGTGTAGACAGACACACTGTAATCATCTTCGTCTACACCGTTATAGCTCTTCAGGAACAAATTCTTGAAAGTCATCATGTTCTCTTCCTTGTAGGTCACCACAAGCTGGTTGCTAAGGCCAAATAGAATAAGCTTTGAAAGGAGATTGTGAAAGAATAGATATGTGAGTTCCACAACAAGATCATTTTAGCAACAAGATATTATGAACTTGACAGCAAAATGTCGCAGCTGTATTATAATGACGGATAATTTTCAATAAATGGTAAGAAAAACCAAATATTATTCGAGATTAGGACTGTCATAACTACCTGAATTTAACTACCTGAATCAAATGTATTAATTTAAAAACAGTGAAAATGACTGTTCTTGCTGAATCAGCAGTAATGAGTTGGCAGTTTGACTGATAAATGTGTTGTCTGTAGATTATTGTAAAGTCATGCTCTTATTAGATAAATGTGGTGTCCTTTGGTAAGCAAACATTAGCGTGTGGAACCCTGAGCTACACAGTGAATTATCCTCTAGTTTCATGATTTATAGTTTTCTTTAAACCAGTGATTAATAAACCTGTAACTAAGTTTAGAGAATCCCAAAGAGAGTTCTGTAATTATTTGGGTGTTTATATAAGATAAAACAAAACAACTGATGAATAAATCACCTAAAAATGATCACTTAGATACCAGTATAAACAATAGTGACAGCCCTAGTATCTATGCTGGATTCGCTGAAAGACCATAAGACCATTAGCTTCACAAAACTGAACAATAGATCAACATGTTGCATCCTTTCGAGCAGGGGTGCCTAAATCCAGTCTTGGAGCACCAGCATCCAGCACAGTTTAGCAGCCTCCTTCCTCAGACATGCTCACTAAATCTGGCAATTAACAGGTGAGCTGAACCAGACGTGTTTAAGCAAGGAAATCACCAACCTGTGCTGGACAGTGGCCTCTAGGAGCAGATATGAGCACATAAAATAAACCTGAATCATGTTTATACCTGGGTGGTAATCATGCCTATTTTTAAAATCTGCAGAGTCAGCTTCCATGGTAGTTGTCGTCGTGCTCTGTATTTCTCACAGGGACTCATGAAGTAGTATCTCAGGTCCTCTCTTAGGGCTTCCTCCATCATGGGCTCAAGGGTGCCAGACATGTTAATGCTGTACCAAAACAGATGATGAATATTATTGTGCATTAACCCTTCATTTTTTTCTTTTTGACAGGGTTTGTTAAGGAGTGTAACTTAGCTGGCATTACACTAATTAAAAGCAGATGCTGGTTTAATTATAGCTTTACAGGTATGAAAAAGTAGACGTGGACTACTTTAGCACTGATGTACGTCACTCTGGATATGAGCACCTGCTAAATACCGTAAACATAATATGTATTGTGACGAATGGTGAAGGAAAGCGACACCAGAGCTGCAGAATCCAATTTTTCTAGTTTATTTTTCAATTCTCCTCCAAACACCAACTCCCCGAACTCCCCAACACCAACACAGTGCTAAGCACCGCCCTCCCGTTATATACCGCCCCAAAAGCCCGCCCGTTTCCATGGCGATGAGCCCAGGTGGAGCTCATCGCCCTTAGTTTCACCCCAGCCTACCCGCCAAAACCCACGCACCTCACCTGTGCAACCCACGTGGTCCTCCTGCCCGCCACAGTATCATACACGCAGTCCACATTTCCAAATTACCTCCTGTCCCCAAAGCAGTTTAGCTCCACTCACTTAGCCAGACTGCCGTGGCACAATACAGGGCAACCAATAACAACAAAAGTCGTTTACATATAAGAGTCTTAAAGACACTAAGAAAAAACAGCCAATCTTTGGGACAAAGACGGGTTGAAAATGACTTGGAACCGTTTAAAATGCACAAGCTGTCTGAAAAAATTGGGCTTCTGTGAATTCATTTCACAATAATGCTATGCGAAGAAATCCACAATGTTTATTTCCACGTGACAATTCTATTCTCAAAATGAGGAAGGTGACACATTGTTCATCATATGAAGAAGGAAGCGTTTCAGCTTGTCCTATAGAAACATTTTAAAAACTGCTCACAGAATAACTTACCCGGTCAAACAGAACAGGGTTCATGTGGGAAAAGTCCAAGGTTAAGCTCGAGCAATCAAAACAGTGCTGCAGCTGGTAGATGCAAATAGTGATCACACCATAGGTAAATACAGCTCTTTAAATGCAGATCAGGGTAAATACAGATCAGATGCTGGATCCACATTTTAAAGCTTTTAACATAAAGAAAGACTTCTCATTGTGGGCAAAATAAAAATAATAAAAACAACAGCATCTAAAAATCCTCATTCAATTAAGGTACTATTTCTATGAAATAAACATACAAGAAGGACAACAAAAAACAAAACAAAACCAGTAGAATATGAGCATGTGAGCATGAATAAATAGTCCTAAACTAAAATAAAATCTGAAAATTAAAAAAGTATACTTTTGCTTCTGCTACATCTAATGGAAAACGGAGGCCAGTTACAGAACCAAAGATCCGAAAGAAATGATAACATAAAAACACCCAAAACATTTCCCCCCAAAATGACAAGAATCAAGTAGCTCACCTTTCAGTAAATAAGCTTAAACCAAAAAAGATAAAATATATAAAATAGATGAAAAGAAAGCAAGATTAAAGAATACACATGAAAGTGCATGTGGAGTTTAAAGCACCTTAATATCATAGTGACATGATTAATTAATGATCAAGTCTGCTAGCTGAATGAAGTGCCAAAAGCTAAAAGAAAACAAAAAATAAAAATGACCAGAGCAGTTGGATTGCTGGAATGGAAGTGGGAAACAACAGTTTCAAAACTGCATAACTTACCTTGTTGAGTCAACTCCGTCCATTAACATCAATTCCATAATGGTTTACCAGTTTGTGCTGTTTTTACTTAAGTACCAGTCAGTCAGACTGGGCACGTTTCATTCTGTGGGGTGAGGAAGTTCCGCCCACTGTCACTGCTGGACCAATCACAAACGGGCAAATTCTGTATTGGGAGTGTGCAGTCCTGTGTTAAATGCTTTCAACAC
This sequence comes from Nannopetersius ansorgii, assembly GCA_037974605.1. Lineage (NCBI taxonomy): Eukaryota > Metazoa > Chordata > Actinopteri > Characiformes > Alestidae > Nannopetersius > Nannopetersius ansorgii. The sequence goes on from JBBPDE010038036.1 coordinate 7,060, forward strand.
ATGAATTCCTAGAAACTCAAATGATAACCACTTCTGCAACTAATTCTACCAACACCACTAATGCTAGATACAGAACAGAGTTCTGAACAAAGTCTTGCTCATTGTTCATAAGTCACTCAATGGTTTGGGCCCCAAATATGTCTCTGTAATGTTTGGTAGCTCTCCTAGATCTGTTGGAGATGGTCAGCTAGTGGTAACCATAGCTGTAAAACAAGCTGACCTGGCCTTCTACAGCCCAATGCTCCCCACGGAGATCAGATCAGCCCCAGTTGTGGTCAGTTTTAAAAAGAAGGTTTTTTTTTTTTTTTTTTTAAACTTGCATAAAAAGCAAATTTGGGTCCTTTCACAATGCTTCATCATTTCTACCAGAAATAAACAAATATGATTTTACACATATGCAAAATGTTTCAGAAATAATACAAAACGTGTTTATTGAAGTCCTGCATCACTGATACCCAACATAATATGGCTTGTGCACATTTGCTCATAAAAATTAAATTACAAACACAATTGCAAACAAAATAACCATTTCTAAGTCTGCAGTTTTACTGCATTGTTTCCTGAACTGGAGTCCCAACCGTTTCGACGTGTTCCTCTTTGCTAAGGCCTAAAACAGTTGCTGGTGCTGGAGGCGCCACCTACAAACAAGACAAGAAGATAAATGTTTATAGTTAAAGATGCATAAGGGAAGAGTTTATAAATGTTACTGTTATTTGCAGTAGACTCACTTTGTTCTTCTTTGGTAAAACGAACATGTATATACACAAACACAGTTGTGTGTTCAGAACATTTTCATATTCCAGCTTGGCTAATTACTGAGATATTTTATCAAACTGAGATAATTATAGGACAAACTAATGTTAGCTTGTGTCTAACATTAGGTTGCAAAGTTTAGGGCACAGTGACATGATAAAATCAAGGTTGTTATTTTGTTGAAACACTTATGTTTTCAAGCTAAAGAGTTTAGATAAGGTGTTTTGTTTAGTCCAGAAAGCACTTCTTCAGGGTCATCACCATGAAGACGCAGAGGAGGAGCCATGGTTTCTGCCCATTTCTGATAAGGTCATTTTGTAAGTATAAGAAGTCCTCTGCAAAGGACGAATTCAGAGAGAACGTCAGAATCCAGGACTGCCCTGGGTTCTGAATTACTCACTCCTTCTGCAGAGTTAAAATAAACTCTTTGTTCTGAATGAAGAATCTTTTCTCATTTTCTTGCTGTGACACTTGTTTGTAAAAAGCCTGTTTGTGTGTAACAACTGTTAGCTATTTCATGCAAACAACAGTTTGTCAAAATAAGATAACTTTCCTATCTGCCCAGAACTGCTACTGAACCCCACCCCAGTGAATTTGAGCTCGAATACATTATGCAACCTATCTAGATACAATAATATAGACTGCATTACACTTGTTATAAGATTTATATTCATAAAATAATTAGCACTGGCCAATACAATTCAAATGCAAAGTAAGCAAGCAGTTCAACAGAGGCAGAGAAAGTCAGAGAGAGGGTTTTTGGACACTGATAAATGTTTGAGATATTATGCATCACTGACTGCTGATCAGCTGGTCAGGAGTAGAAACTATCATAAAACTTACATCATTTTGAGTATCTCCTGATGTCGTGTTATCTACACGGTTTATTTCAGCAGCTTGCTCCTGCGATGCAGGTTTAGAGTGTTTCAGCTCTGTGTTGTTGTCCTCTGATGTCTTCTTTATCTTATTTTCTTCATCAGTCAGAGGTTTATCTTCCATGTGTTGCTGAACCTCAGCTGAGTCCTCAGCTGCAGCTCCCTGAAGAGTATCAGTCTCATCGCCACTGTAAAGGTCTGCATTGCGTAAGGTTTCCACATACACCTTTCGCTGCTCTTCTCTGGGCCTGCTGGGTCTCCTCTGGCGAATTTCAGGCCTGTTGTTCTCTTCATGATTCCTGTTTCCCATCCGGTTCACTTGATTTCCCTCTGGCTCGACGTGCCGCCTTGGCTGTGGGCTGTGGTCGGCATCACCTCCTGCCCATCTGTCCCTTTCCTCCTCTCTCTCTGGCTCCCGCAGTGCAGGAGCGCGAGGCTGCTGCAGAGCAGGTGGAGGGTCTTGGCGCCCACCACGCAAAGGCCTAAACACAACATGCTGAATGGCTGCTTGGGCACTGCCGTACATAAAGACCTGCCGGGGAATAAAAGATAATTTACTTTGTAGCAGGGAAAGCAAAAACTATTTTAAGTAAACATTACAAACAGAAGCAAAGATGATTAAAATAATTAGTAGTAGCACATGTAATACATAACTTTTATAAACAAACTGTTCACTCCCAAGTCCTCAAAGTACATCTACGAAAACTAAGACATATTTATACATGAAACAGACATCATAAGTGTGCCACAGGGGAAAAATAAAATACAAGACAAATGTAAGGTATTAGGCATTTACAATTTTTACATTTTCTAAGCTAAAGCTATCATGGACAGGCGGAAAAGTGTCTGTCTCTTTCCAAGATTTCCAAGAAAAATGAGCCCATTATCTTCACAGTTAACCGCACTTGACCCTTACCGCGATGGAAAGCACAATAGTGAGAAGCACAGGTATTTGGAGGGTGACTGGCAGGTCCTTGAGCAAGGCTCTGAGAAACTCACTAATTCCTTGTCCAAACTGCTTCAGAGGGTCTGTAATAAAAGTGGTGATAGTCATAGTGATGGCCTGTGAAAACACATACGTCAAATAAGTAAATATGTCAAGTCAGTAATGTCTCAGAGTTGATTAACATGGTTAAAAACAAAACAAATCAAAATCAAACAGCACTAACCTTAGTTGGAGGCACTATCAACATTGGATTAACAAAGAGGACTTCATAATACTGTTTACAAGGATCATCCTGGAGGGTCCAAGTGGTCCTATACCACTCTGAAAAGACATCATAACAATATTAAAGCATATGCATAAACATGTTTTTTCACTTTTAATCACCTTATAAACAAAAAATACAAACCGGATTCCAAAAAAGTTGGGACGCTAAACAAATTGTGAATAAAAACTGAATGCAATGATGTGGAGATGGCAAATGTCAATATTTTATTTGT
>JBBPDE010038089.1:0-10128 GCA_037974605.1 Nannopetersius ansorgii
ACACACACACACACACACACACACACACACACACACACACACACACACACACACACACACACACACACACATAATAGCGCTAGTTACTTATTCACATGTGGAGTCATGTCAATCTTACAACACTTTCATCTGAATATTTAACTTTTTTGTATAAACCTGACTTGTTTCTACCATGTTTCTTCATTTTATAGTTTTTTCCTTTAATTTATTAACCCTAAATATAGCCTGTATATTTAATAGCAAGTATACTGTATGAGCCTGAGGTTAGATTTAAATACAAATTATTTGATAGAGACAGTGGACAAAAAGATTGCCAGAGTCATCAAAAGCCACCAAGCGCCACTAATGCTAATGAGAACAGAAGAAGTGCTGAGGCTAATCATTGTAACCCATGCAATGGAAGACATTTAACTTGTAGCGAAATGGTGGCAAACTCCAAATGATATTGATCTGTTGACCAGCTGTCGGCCTGTGGGGGATTCTGCCGATATTTGCACACTGTAAAAGCAAGTGCAGTCTATCAATTCCTGCGCTCAAACCACATTTCAGCTACGTGACACTTGAGGAGTATTGACTGCAAATGAACATGGGTCGTTTAATCTATGTGATTCATTTACAGTGTACAGTATCTCAGAGCGTTTTTCAAGCCTTTTCTTTTTATAGGTCTGGTTAAATTTCACATATGCGACAGATAGAATTGTGTATAATAAAAAAATATATTTTTACTACCTTAATGTTACCATTAACTCATGTGAAATCTTGGTATATTCAAAATGCAATTAATGGACACATTTATTTTTTGTTTATTCAGAGGAAGGAAAAGGGAATAAAATGTGTTTATAAAAGTTTACATTTATGTCTTTACTTCAAATGATTAAAATTACGAGCAGATTTCCATCCCAGCCAATGGCTTACTATAATCCTCTCCTTTCCCGCTTGTTTCACTTAATAGAATCATGTCATACATCCATGCACGGGTATTTCTGGAGAAATGGAGTAAAATAAATATGAATAAAAGTGAATGTAATTTACTGAATATTGCAGAAACTGTTATCAAAACTGGTCTGGTTTCATTGCTGCCCAGACAGGAACTACATTCTCCAAAGTATAAAACTATAACATGACAGACAGTGCCATTAACTAGTGGGCTAAACCTCAGTTCAAACGATGGATTCCAGTGGGAAATCGGGCATGACACTATTCAAATGCTCAGTGGGTGTAGAGGTGCAGTCTATTTACAGTGCATCCTCCCAATTAGCAGCTAGGATCATGCTAATTTTCATTAGCACACTCTGTGAAATGTAATGACATTATGACTTTTTCGTTAAATTCCAAATTTATAACATTACCTCTGTTGTCTACGCAAAACATTTATTAAATAAAAACACAAATGTGTGAGTCACAACAAAGAGGTCAGAAATCTGTGTTGGGTTAATATGTCAGACCGTCTTAATAGCCAGCATTTATTGTCAGTATGAACTCATGTTTGGTTTGGTTAAGAAACCAAGCTTGCTGAGTTAAACTAACAACCAGTCTTACTGGGTTACTAAGTCTTAAGACAAACATCAGCGCATTTGGTCTAATTTAGCAGGCTGACTCAAGGCTGGGCCTTGGCAAAACAGCTCCTCTGTGGACCACGGAAAGCTGTGAAACTAGCATATGGCTTGTAGAAACTGGCAGCTCTAGGGCATACCCACGTCCATGACCAGAAGTGAAACAACCCTGTGATCTTCAATTCAGCCAGACGTTTATACTGCTTCTCGCTCCCTAGAACCGCATGGTCAGAGTATGAGTCACACCAATATGATGAGTCACATCAATTCTGTGCAGAATCACTAAATATACATTCAGAACAGCATCCATATATACACCCATTGTTCTACGAAGTAGCCCAGCCATCCTATCCTATACCACAGGACCACAGGCTAATTTATCATTAGCTTGAGCTGGGTGTAAAATTAGGTTATTTATTTTGAGACCTCAACTCATAGTTTTACATGGGAATCTCTACAATAATGTGGAAACTGCAAATATCCCCTGCATTTTTTTTTTGCTTTTTTGTGACAATACATATATTTTTTCTAGATGTTTTCACACAAGGGGACTCAGGGCAGGCTGTAGCTGAATTCCACACCAGGCTTGAGCTCCTGTGCTCCAAGCACAATTTCTCCACGGTGCAAGCACTGAGACACTTCAAACTCCACAGTTCGATTGATCTCCAGGAGACCTTTCCAGCGAGACTTCACTTGTATGTTTAGCCCAAGTAGATCGGGGTTATTCCCCGAAAACCATTCACCTTGCCGCAGTGTCCCAATACTTTTGACCCACAACCCTCCGAGTTGAACATCTCTGCGAGGAATTTAAATTAAAAGAGGTGAATACGGGTTTAAAATGAAATTACAGCATATTTTGGGTTATATTTAGCCATTTTTTTTAACCAAAACACAACAACGTGTTTTTTCACTATACGCGGGAGCTCTTGTAACATATTCTTGGTCGTGGGAAGAAACCAGAGCTCCCGGAGAAAACCCACGCAGTCATGGGGAGACCTGCACCCAACCCAGGAGTTGAACCCAGGACCTAACGCCTGCGCCACAAATTACCTGCGCCGGTTTTTATCACTCCATGCTGCCCTTATTGCACTACTACAATTCTGAATGCAATTCACATTTGTAATTAGTTTACTAAGAGGGACAGAAGTTTCCCAGCGCTTGTTTTCAAACTCACTCTTTTTTGTAAACATTTTTTACATTTTCAAATATGCCTGGAAGAGAGCACTGTGTATCAGTTGCTCATGCATCATATGCTGCTACATAAGTCATGATTGTAGCCCCTTGTTCGTGCACAGTAAGTAAAGCGTATAATGTTAACATATTAGTATTGTTCATTTGTCGTTATCTGTATTCTATATCCTGATAGGAAATTTAGACCAGACCTAGCTCACAGGTTTAATTCTCTGAGCTTCAGGTTTTATTGTTGCCCAATAGCATATTTGAGATGGTTCATTAAACCTTCATACCAACCTCTTATGGTTAATGTTGATGTGCACCCACATCAAGTATTCCCGTTTTACATGCTTGCATAGAAGCCTATGAAATCTCAGGTAGAAGCCTACAAAACCATGTATAAAAGTTTCAAAGTATTTTGGGGGCTGAGAAGACCAGAGAACCCAGGTGAGAAAACACAGACACTTCGCAACTTGCCATGTCTAACTGAGGGGTATATATACACAATGTAATTAGCCCAGAATGAGATGCAGGTTTGTTTGGTTAAGTCAATGTGGGGCCAGAGCAGATCTAGGAAAAGCCAATCCTACATAGATGAGTCCATGTAGATTCTCCAGGGAGAAAACATGACACTTGTAACATTGAGGTGATACTACATGTGTTCGCAAATTTAGGATGCTTTCCTACTTACTGATGGCTTACATTTCTAAAATGGTGGTGTCTAGGCCATAGGTTGAGAGTGGGCCTCCCATCCAAGATCAGCCCTATGGTCAAAAATGGACCACAGATGAGCTACACTGTACACTAGCAGTGGGGTGGTTTCCAATAAAGATTCCAGTGAGTGGATTCATTACTTGGCATATTTTAAATGCATCAGTGACTTATTTCTTCTGTTTGATGTTTAACCACTTAAGATGTCAGTCAATCAAGAACATGGGTGGTGTTATTTGCATTTGAAATGCTTTGTATTGAAGCTAAAATTAAGGAATGGGGTGTTGAGGGGCTTCCAGATTAGTCACTGTGATCTGGACTGACCCTGCTTGAGGCCACTCTGAGTTGGCAGCCACTTCTGGGCTGTTAGTGCCCAATGCCTGGCAACTGCTCCACCGGCCAAAAAAAACCCTAGCGGCGCTGCTTCTCTGTTACCTAGCAACAAGACTGGCTATCCGAGGTGGGACTGCAGGCCATGGGCAGGATTTGCAGTTGCAATTTACCTAATTTATTTAAGGGATTACTGTGATGCGCTGCACCTTCGCCAGATAATGCTGTTTGCTTTAACAGTATTCAATTTAATCTGCCTTTTGATTGTTCTTAAGTAGGTCATCTGATCAATGCTCCTCATTGGCTATGGGGGGAAACGAACAAAAGCATCTCCATTTCTTCTTCAGATGGACTCCTCAGGTCTTCTTCATTCTAAAGGCTGCCTGTACCTTAATGAATTTGGCTATGTTTTGTTTGTCTGGCCATGCCTGGTTACCAGATAGGTGTAAAGATCGCACACACATCAATACGAGTCATGGAATTATAGGAACAAAAATGAACACACAACTAATACATGTGTTCATTAAATAAACAATATACTTTAGGGACTTCAGGATCTTCTAAATGCTATGTGGCATCAGTGCAGAAATATTTCACAGTGCATAAGTGAGAGAAAACCTCAGCAAACAAGCGAGATGTTCTAGTGATGTATGTTAGCGACAGCTGGGATTGCAGAGAAATGTTGTTTTTTCTAAAGCAAATCTGTGTTTTAAGGCCTGAGGCAATGAGAACCATGAGCACCCCTCCACAAGCACACTCACACACACCCTCAAACACACATATCTGTCAAGACATCTCTCTGTCCTGATGCTCCTGGGTAAGGACGGAAGGTCACATTTTTGCTTGGCATGCACTGGGAAACAGCGCCTCCCTCTGGCCAGGCTTTTTGCCCATTTTTAGCTATTAACAGCAAGCTCAGAAACAAAATAAAGCTGCTTCATTCTTACACAGGAAACAAAAGTCTCCACAGCCAGGCAATAAACTTAAACATGTAGTTCAAACAGCGTTAGACTGATTTTTTTCTATTGTTTAACCACATTAGCATTGTTTGGTTGGACTACTGCCTCAAAACTCTGAGGACTGTCAGGTACATCCATGTGCGGAGTGTACCTTGCTCAAAGGTACCTCAATAGAGCCACTAGCAGTTCTGGTTATCAAACTCACAACCTTCTGGATGCAGGGGCAATTCCCTGACCACTAAACCGCAGTTGCCCCAATGAAAAAATGTGGTTTCAATAGTTTACAACATTGCTGTACTAGTACTAGTACAGTAGTGTAGGGAAAATCCATAATCTTTAAAGCAGGCAGGGGTCAAAAGCTCCAGAAGACAAAATTAAAAGACACCGAAGCAAGGAACTAAATCATGCAAGGACAGTTCAGAATTACACAAGAAAGGCACGACCACATAATGAACAAGAGTTATAACATTAAAACCAACCTCTCTGATATTGTGTAGGCTCCTCTAGTGCCACAGTTCTAACCTGTCATTGCATGGACTCCAAAAGACCTCCAAAGGTGTGCTGTGAAACCTGCACAAAGACAGCAGGCTCTGTAAGGGATGGGGCCTCATTGAGTCATACTGGTTTGTCCAGCACATCCCTCAGATGCTTGGAATTTCAAACCCAAGTCAACCCAATGAACTCATGTCATAATCCTCAAACAGTTCCTGAACAATGCTTGTAGTGTGGTAGGACTCACTTGTGAGTCAATGGGATTAGCTTCCACTGCTATGCAGATGATACACAACTTCATATCTCTGCCAACCCAGATGATAAACTAAGATTAAATAAGATTGGGCACGGCATTGAAGATATAAAAGACGGGATGTCACATAACTTTCTCTTACTCAACGAAGATAAAACTGCGGCCCAGCGGTGGCAGGAACGGATAGGGTAAGGTCAGTTTGTTTCTGGGAGCTTTCGGACCTAGATAAAGTGAAGTGATATTCGGTCATATGTGAACACACCACTGCACGAAATTTTTCCTCTGCATTTAACCCATTCACCAAGTGAAACAGGGGGCAGCAGGAACACGGCGCCCGGGGAGCAGTGTGTGGGACGGTACCTTGCTCAGGGTACTTCAGCAGTGCCTAGCGGTCTTGGGGATTGAACCCAGACTTTATGATCACAGGGCGAATGCCCTAACCACTAGGCTACCAGCTGCCTACTGACTCTACCACTAGAGCTCAACAACTTCTTAGATACAGTTCAATTGTAGGTCCGAAAGCCGACAGAAACAAACTGACCTTACCCTTTCCTTTCCTGCCACTGCTGGGCTGGTGGCGGTAATACAGTTCGGTTCTCAAAAAAAATCTGCGTTAGACTGAATGTGCGTAAAACTGAGGGGTCACTGTAATTTAAATTGAATTGAATTGTAGCTAGCAAGGTCTCGAATTTGGACAACTGCTGTATAGGGTAATGTTACCTGGTCATGGAGGGTCTAAATACATGTAGGGTTCTGTAATATTTTACCTTTAAATAAATAACTGAACACTGTTACGCTTGCAGCACACTGTTTTAGGCTCTCAAGGGTCCTTCATAACCAAAATTATGTCTTACAACTTGACCCTTACCTTCACTCCAATTTAACAGAAATGGAGCCCATCAGTGTTTGAAGTGTTTAGCATCTATTGGTCCAACCAGTACTTCAGACATTCTCCTTTAAATGTCTCTTCCTGGACCGGACACTGGTTCATCTGACCTTACCCTTTCCTGCCTCATGAATGAAACCATAAAAACACAAAAGCATGGTAAATGTTAGTGCAGTGGCCTATGAAGGACGCACCATGTCGCATACATACGAGGGCCGTCGCTGGAGCTCTTTTTCGCCTGTTCACTATTTATTTGCTCTGGTTTTGTAGTGCACTAAGGTAAGCTCCTCCTATTCAATTACAGATGATGTTTTTCTGTTCTGACTAACCTCCTTTCCCCCAAAAGCAATGGACATGGGCAGAGACACAAGTGATGTCTTTTTAAAAATTCACAGGTTTATTTTGTTTCACAGAGTAAAGCAGATTCCTTGATGGCCACCCCACTAGGCTTCTAGCAGCACACATGGCAACCACTATGGGTAAGATCACAGATTTCACACACTAGAAAAGGTAATTGCAATCTACATACAGATGAATAATCTTTTCAAAGCACCCCAGCCGTCCCCCTTTAATAAATTTAGGAACAGAAAAAAGGAACAGAACCATAATTCCCTTCTGGGCTAAACCTAACCATGGGACTCCGTTCACCAGTATGATGCATTATCAAAATGTATAAATACACAAGTTCTCCCAATGTATCCCACCAATCTTCCTTTTCCATCTTCCAATCTCTGTCTGTGGTACAGCCCGGCATGTGGATTCACCGTGGCAGTGTGCTGTAAAAGGAACAAACAACACTCTCAGACTTCCACTGCCAACTCAAACCCCAAAGCAATGCTGCATCAGCCAATTTTGAGTACATCAAATTGGAGCTTTGTCCCCTCTCTGTTACCAAAACCTGCTGCTGTGCTCCCCTCAACTCTCTGAACCTCCGAAACAAAAAGGGAAAGGCTGCTGTACAGGCCCAAACCACTCACTCCTCTCACACCATACAGTGTCAACCACAACTCATTACCAAAGGTTGTATACCCTCCCAGCCAAGGTCTCTCTCTCAGCTTTCTCCCAACTGAACCCAAGCAAAGGTCAGTGGTCATCTTAAATCGGTCATTACCCCCCCACATCTACATTTCTTGCCGCTGGTTAATCAATTGCCCCCAGGAAGCATGGTGTTCTAACTTCTGCCTAGTCAAAATTCGAGTACACAGACAACACAACAGACAAAGCTAATTGAAACAAAATAAATCCGCTTTTGACTTAGCGGGATACTACGGTTTCATTACTGTCCGAGCTTTGATCACTTTTTGTCAGGTTTTTACATAGTGTAAAATGCTTTTTTGTTCCCTTGGACACACTGGTGGTGAGGACACCCGTCCTCCAGCGCAGACAGCAGAGACAATAGAAGCATCACTGTTGCTGTTTCCCACAATCTGTTTATTCCACCCCATGTGGTAGGTACGGCAGTGCAGCATGTATTTGCCCAGAACCAGCTGGCATGCCGAGATATTAAACATCCACAGAGGGGAACAATTTGAAGAGGCTCATAAATTAAACACTGCTGAATATTCGCCAGAGGCGAAGTTTGCAAAGCCCATATAACATGCACTCATGCAAGAGTTGAGAAGTGCCTTTTACTGCCACAGTTATGGTTCATCCACTAAGAATGCTTGGATAGGAACAGTTACATTCAAGGGTACGGCAGTCCCCCCTAAGCATTGCTGGTGGCTGTGGTTCTATAAACATATTAAGACACTTTCTAATCATTGGCCATTCTAATCAAAATCTCAGTATTAAGCAAAAGACACATGCCCAGGTATGTACAGTCCATAATTATTGGCACGCTTGGCAAAGATGGATCAAAATTGTGGTTAATTAGTTCAACCTTAGATTGAAAAAAATAAGCAAAATCTGATCTTTAATTGAATATTTAATGTGATGGTTATTGAGTTTCTGTTTATTTTGATTATTTGTGATGAAGATGACAGGTGCAATGCTGACTGCTCAAGAACAATCAGCAGCAAGAGTTTTAACAGTGTAGATATATGGGCTCTTTATTTGGTCAACAATAGCAACAAAGATGTGTTAGCTCGTGCTAAGTCTAAGTGTGTGTGTGTGTGTGTGTGTGTGTGTGTGTGTGTGTGTGTGTGTGTGTGTGTGTGTATCTGTGTGTTTTTTAGGCATTTTTGATGGAGTTTGGTCTGCAGGCAGCAAAACCAAACTCTGTGAACTTTACTAATTGATTGCATGCACTAATTACAGCCTGACTTTTTTGTCATGGTCAATACTGCACCAATTTCACATGTTAAAGGATGCCTTATGGAATCATTCTGATGAATGACAAACGTTCAATTATAGTGGCCTCTTCATTGTCACCGCTTTTAATTTAACAGTCATCATTTCTCTATGTCCATAATGGCCACAAAGATTTCATTACACCTCGGAGAGTCTCCCACTTTGCAGTGTCAGAATTAATCAGGCTTCCGACATCTTTTAGTGCGCTGATGAAGGAAAGCTTCATTCCAATGCTGGATCTCCTATAGCCATTGTTAAAAAAACTGGAAACAAGATGGCACCTTATGAGTCCTTAATGAAAACACACTGAATTTATACATTGAAAGGACCAGTGTACTATAACTGATTATCCGCCTTCAGCTCATGTCAGGTTGTCATGGAGATCCAGCCTTCTGGTGACCCCATCATTCGGCTACGTCAACTCAGCCTAAATGGTGCCGGACAGGCTATTAAAGTGAGCCTGCCGGCAGAGTGTCCAGAGTCCACTAAGGTTTGGCTTTAAGTCATTAAAAGTTTGAAGACATCGATTTATGTTGTTTTGTAATAGCTATTTCTTTTTATATCAATGCATTGGTGTTCATCACTCCACCTAACATAGACAAAGTGCAGGGCCCTAAGGAACACCATGAAAAAAAAAACTCATCTCTGTCCTCAAAACCTTGAAAACCTGTTTTATTGGTGAACTTAAGGATGTCGGTGAGGTCAGTTAACATTGTCATGATAACACCAGAATGGCAATCTACTTCATTCAACAGGCAGAGAGCTAACAAAAAACAGAGATGAGTAATGTTGCAAAACCTGACACACAATCCTGAATTGTCATACACAATTAAATCATAGACAAAAACTAGCAAGTATGAAGGTCCAGTAATGCAATCCTACAGGCCAACAGAGTATTTAGAGTGAGACAATCGAGCGCTCTATCCTTGGCCCGCGCGCAGTGTCGGCACGCTTCAACCTCGCACAGCCGGCGCGACAGCACGTCTGCGTTGCAGTGCTGCCGCCCCGGCCGGTGCTGCGCGTCAAACCGATACTCTTGGAGCACCTCTATCCAGCGCGCGAGCTGCCCTTCTGGGTTCTTAAACCCAAGTAGCCAGGTTAACGACGCGTGGTCCGTGCGGAGCACGAAGGGACGTCCCCCCACGTACGGCCGGTAGTTGCGCTCCGGCTTGCTCAGCGCGCAGCTGTAGTACGCAAATACTCACTCACCCTCCTCTGTGATCTGAGACAGCACAGCGCCGATGCCACCACCGCTCGCGTCCGTGTCAATCACAAAGTCCTTCGTTAAATCAAGACCGGGGCCTCTATAAGTGCCGCTCGCAGTTTCCTAAATGCTTCCTCGCACTCCCACGTTCACTTGAACGCCCTCCCTTTCTCTGCCAATGCGTGTAGAGGTCTCGCCACTGCCGCGAACCCCCGCACGAAACGCCGGTAATAAGACGCAAGCCCTAGGAAGCTTCGCACTTCCCTTACGCTCTGCGG
>JBBPDE010038100.1:0-10128 GCA_037974605.1 Nannopetersius ansorgii
CAATGCCAATTTTCCCAGCCCAACATAACCAAAAGAAGCCCAATTGGGCGGAAAACCGCCCAATCTGGCAACACTGACCGCCCCCACACACTGCTCCCCGGGCGCTGTGTTCTTGGCTGCCCACTGCTTCACTTGGTGAATGGGTGCTGGGTGTGTTCCCGAATGACATGTGGATCCTTTACATAGTGTGTTTTGGCTCTGTCCATAGAGACCCCAAGTTTCATAGTTGTTGGTTAGCTTTTATGTTAACCCAAAAGCTTTTTCGGTAAAAAGAAGCTAATCAAAGTTCTAAGATGCTTAAAATAGTTTACAATGTTGCCTATGTCCTTGCACAAATTAATTGGTAAACACTGTTGAAGTTCACGCTCTTCCCTGTTTTTCAGGTGTGATTGCCACACACAGGATAACCGCAAGTTCTCCTGAAACAGACCTGTCAGCTGCAGCCAGACTTCGGGTAAGAGCCAGTTTACATACAGAACGCCTGGATTCTGCACAGCGTAATACAATACAGTCTAATAGAAGTATATTGTGGTGAATGGATTTGAATGCAGTGTTTGTCTTCTCTTCAGAAAATGGGAGTGAACTTGACTACCAGTAACAAAGAGACTGTCAAGAGGAGTGATATATTGTTTCTGGCTGTCAAACCACATATTATTCCTTTTGTATTGGATGAGATTGGACCTGATGTTGAGGACCGTCACCTCATTGTTTCCTGTGCAGCAGGTGTCACCATCAGCTCCATAGAGAAGGTTTGTGAGGTGCTTCATAAAGCACAGCAGGCTGTAGATGTTTAGATACAGTGCATGCAGAAGTTTGAAAATTAATACACAAAAAAGTTTACCTTATACTACTAGCAACATTGCCAGAGTCAATGCAGACTAAGTATTTCTATGTGTTGCATGAGTAATAGTTTCATGTTCTTCTAAATTACAGGCAGATAAGTAATCATTTCCTTTGTGTCCAAATTTAACACATTTCAACTGTATACATTAACCTAAGTATTAAATGAGTATACAAGTATTCTCCTGGTTTAATTTTAAATTGACTAATGGAATAAACCAGTCACCTTTATTCCATTTAAATATCATGCAGGCGGAGTTTCGGCCCCAGGCTAAATGCTTTTAATCGGCTCCATCAACAAGAGAATTTCTGCTGAGAACCTCTTATACCTCTTTTTCACAGAAACTGCTGCAGTACCGTCCTGCTCCAAAGGTGATTCGTTGCATGACCAACACACCGGTGATGGTGCGTGAAGGGGCGACGGTGTACGCCACAGGCCTCCACGCCGATGTGGAAGACGGGAAACTGTTGGAGCAGCTGATGTCCAGTGTGGGATACTGTACGGAGGTGGAGGAGGATCTCATTGATGCAGTAACGGGCCTCAGTGGCAGCGGCCCGGCCTACGTGAGTTAGTCTTGCCTCCCAGAACATATTTACTTCTTCGATTTGTTCTGGGGACTATTGTAGCCAACAAGTTGGCGTAATGGAAGCGTTTAGATTTTAAAACCAAGTGTAAACCAAGCAATGGACTGATTTTGGATCATTACATACTTGCTTCAAACAACTGAAGTGTTAATTTGTTCATCATTGCATGATATACTACAGTCTATACAAATGTCTGCATGAATCTCAGGTTTTAAGATGCTGCTGCTTTTAGCTGTATAATTCATAGGAACCCGTTTCCCAAAGAGAATCTGACTGTCAGACACTTTCATGGTGATATGAGGCTGTATCTTAGACAGATATTCTCTTTAGGAAACTGGTCCATTCCAACTCTGTGCCCATGATAGACCTGACAAGTTTATAGCAGAGATTTTGTTGGTCTATACAGTAGGAGCCCCCATTTTAACTGGATCTCATTTATGGTCTATATAACATGTCTTCTGGTAGGCTTTCCTCGCTGTTGATGCTCTTTCTGATGGAGGAGTGAAGATGGGGCTCCCCAGGCGACTGGCTGTTCGGCTTGGAGCACAAGCCCTTCTGGTTAGAGTTCGCCTCAGAGCTTGCTTTTATTTCACCTGATTGGTAATGCAGTTTCTGCAACTGACTGTAAAATGTGTTTGTAGGGGGCAGCGAGAATGCTGCTGGACTCTGAACAGCACCCCGGGCAGCTGAAGGACAATGTGGCGTCTCCAGGGGGCGCCACCATCCATGCGCTGCATGTGATGGAGAGCGGAGGTTTCCGCAGTCTGCTTATAAATGCAGTGGAAGCATCGTGCATCAGAACCAGGTTAGAGTTACAATTTCTCTCTGCCTGATGCAGCCCATCCAACTAATGATCAAACTCTGATCAGCTGTTAAGCATCATTTACACTTTTAAACTTTTTTTAATGCATTTAACTTTACATTTGCCAACAGGGAGCTCCAGCACTTAGCAGACCAGGAGAAGATTTCGCCTGCTGCCATCAAGAAAACCACCCTTAAGAAGGTGCTGCAGCAGCCGGGCGTGAGCGGGGCGGGGGTCGGCACACGGACTGGCGTCAACCTCAACAGCCCCAAACATAAATAACGCTGAGCTTCAGGGTAAAAGCTTTCACTTCCATACTGCTCAGGGCTCAGTTTTCCAGAAGGTACCTTAGTATCATAAAATGACCCCCTGGTCCATTTTGGAACCTAGAGCAATGGGAAAAAAATATGAGATTGCGTCATTTCTTTTTCTGGTTATTGCTTGTGTAATGTGTGGGAGTGTGTGTGTAAAATGTGCAGGTCCCTATTGTTTTATACACTTGACCACACTGGGTTCAGCATTCCAAACACAAAAATGTCTGGATAAAAATGTCAAAATAAGACATTTATTATACCTTGGAAATGTTAACAGCACTTACATTATTTTTCAACTGCAATGATTAAAATAGTGCTGTTAAGAGCAGAGTGTGTGTGTGTGACTGTTTCATCCATCAGAAACTGAATCAGGAGTGAATTTGCTGGAATACAGACCATAGAAAAGCTGCTCTACACACACTACTGCACTCACAACACACACACACTGATGCAAACTGTACAAACAGTGAACAGAAAAAAGGGAAAAGTGATCTTTTCTTTTGTTCCATGGCTGTATTTTGATCAATTGGACACAAACCAAATTTAGACGAAGTTCTGCTCCAGCCAAGACTTGTTTAGAATCCATTTCGCTTCTTCAGATTGTTCTGGAGACTAATGTAACCAACATGCCTAATGGAAGCTAAAAGTGACCAGTGTTTTTATAGGCACCATCATGTCATACAGTGTTTGTGTTTACAGATTGGTAAGTTAGCTACACTGGCTCCATAGATCCAGTGCAGAACTGTAGAAGCGAGCTTTGGACAATCCTGTCTTGGCTCACTACGTATAGGAGAAGGCCAAGGTTGTGTAAATGTGGCTGTAGATTGTGAACTACAGAAATCAACTATACATTGAATACTTGTGACACTCACATCAGTGGATCAGAGCACCTGCAGTTATTACAGAGTGGTAGAGATAAGAGTCACAGCACTCCCACAGTCTTATTATTTCAGGACTGCACAGAACACACTGAAAGTTTAAAAGAAGGGGTTGAGACCACTGGCACATTACTGAAGTAATTAGGGCTGAAACAACAAATTGGGTAAAAAAAAAATTATTTTAAAAATAGTTTAGATTTTTAAAATAGTATAAATTCCATTATCTATTATTTGGGTCTGTGTTGTTGCACACTCGCCAAGTCACTTCCTACAAAAACATTTGAAGAATGGAGATGAAAACAGTTTGACCAAACTTAAGCATGTACAGGAGCCCTTCACATTTGGGCCAAAATCCTTCTGGGAAAATGTCTTGTGGACAGAGGAGACCAAGAAAGAGCTTTTTGGTAACACATCAGTGTACTGTTTACCGAAAACGGAATGAGGCCTACAAAGAAACAAACACGGTACTTACATTCAAACATGGTGGAGGTTCAGTGATGTTTTGGGTTGTTTTGCTGCATTTTGGGTCGCACTGTAGGGCCCAGTGTTTGCGTCCGAGATCTCGAGTCTTCCAGCCGGACAATGACCCCAAACATACTTCAGAAGCACCAGAAATGGATGGCAACAAAGCGCTGGAGAGTTCTGAAGAGCCCAGATCTAAATCCCATCGAACATCTGTGGAGAGATCTTAAAACTGCTGTTGGGAAAAGGCGCCCTTCCAATATGAAAGACCTGGAGCAGTTAGCGGTCCAAAATTCCGGGTGAGAGGTGTAAGAAACTTATTAATGGTTATAGGAAGTGACTGATTTCAGTTATTTTTTCCAAATGGTGTGCAACCAAATTAAGTTAAGGGTGCCAATAATTTTGTCCAGGCCATTTTTGAAGTTTTGTGTGACATTTTGTCAAATTAGCTTTTTTTCCTCCTGTTTTTGTTTTGTTCCAATACACACAAAGAGAATAAACGTGTATAGCAAAACATGTGTTAATGTAATACTTTTCTGTGAGAAATACCCCTGGTTGCCAGGGGTGCCAACAATTTTGGCCATGACTTTAAATATATATATATATACATATATATATGTATGTGTGTTGTGTGTGTGTGTGTGTGTGTATTCGTGGGGGTTACCTGCCCAGAGCACCCACAAATAGTTCCAAATAGAAAAATCTTTAAAGTGTAAACCTTAAATATGCTCCCAAAACACTTCCATTTCATTTTAAACTCAGCTTAGTACATAACCCTGAGAGAAAATGGGATGGTAAACCTGTATTTGTACCATACAGTTTACACAGAACTGGTGTCACCTGCAGTGCTAGAATGTCAAATACTGATGTTACCACTGTATAGACCGCACTGACACACTCGAGACACGTGGAAATGCTGGACTGCAGCTGCTAGAGAAGTTAATTTATGTTACAAAATTAGTAAATTATATTTTTCTTAATTTAGCACTGAAATGCATGAAAAATCATATATTGCCATGAAAAAAAGTAAAAAATGCTGTTTCTGCAAAGAATTATTAGTTTGGTTATAAGAAAACATCTATAAATGACTATTTCTGTGAAATCTGAACCGCAAATTAGTGTGGGTCTACTGTGTGTCATTTTTAAAGTTTCAAATTTTAAGACATTTTCAATGTTTCACTCTCCAGTTTGTACAGCTCAACATGAAAAGTACAAAAAACATCTTTCTTTTATTTATTAATTGTTTTAGTCATGTAATAAAAACCCAACACAACCATTATCAGGACTCTTTCATCCTATACTGAGGGACAAATCAGAGCAGAGAACAGGCATCGGTTTAAATTTAAGGTTGAAAATGGCCATGTAAAAATCTGATTTTGTTTTCAGTAACTAAACAAGTGTCCTGAGAGGAAAAAATACAAGGAAATTGGCCCTTTAAGTTTTTGTTTGTATTCAGCCTTGAATAAGAATAGAGGGAAACTAACTGATCTATATCAGAAATATGCTGCCCTTGTTCCACTGCTCCATGTCTGTTGTGACCTACTAACTTCCCAGAAAATTCTATCAGGTGTGGAACTTGATAAATGAAAAATGATATCAAAAATAATTTTGATGGAAAATGCATTTTATGATCATACTAGTTTAAAATGTACAAAGTTCAAATATAGAGGGCACTTTGAAGGTTATTCACTTGTAAGGTTTCTGTTCAACATTATACCATTTACTTAAGTATGAAGGATAAAATATGTGACACGTTCCAGTACAGTCACACACTTGAAACAAACCAGCCTTGCCAGATTTGTTGCAAAAACACCAAAACACCGTTTAGGTACAACACGAAAAAAGTCTTATCTATCTTCACAGCCAGTTGAGTCCATCTCTGAGTTTTCTTTGGTTTCTGTGTTTCCGCGGCTGAAAGATGTTGACGTGCTTTTTGAAGCTCAGTGAGAATCTGTTGAAGGACCCTGATGTCTCCTGATTCCGTCCCGCTGTCTCCTGTTCCAGCAGTGCTCTGTGAAGCTTCTTCTCCACCTGTGCGTTTGATAAGAGGTTCAAATGGCTTTTTTTTATATCTAAACAAATGTGTCACATAAAAACAATGTCTAATGGTCAATGGCAGTTAAATTTAGTCCAGTTCATTATAATCAGCTTTTTACAAAACTTTTTTAAACAACTTACTTGATCACTTGAATGTATGGCTTGAATGTGTGGAATCTATACAGCTGGGTTTTACAAATGTGTTCTTTCCTAAAGTTACTGCAAGGTTGGACAAGTTTTATAGAACTTTCTGTTGTGAAATCAAGGACTTTTAGATACAAACCCTTGACACTTAGTGACAGAGGCAGATCAAGATAAATGAGATTTTTACTAATTGCAATATCAATACACTTATAAATGACACTCTCTGAAATAAGGATGTCACATGAAACGACTATTTCATTGTGGTGTTTTGGAGTGTTTTTTATATACTGAGGGAATAGTGTCCACTGATCCAATCCACCATTTAGAAATGCAGCTGTGAGAAAGTATGAACACTGCAGAAACACACACAGCAGGAGACTCTAGAGTTCAGTACTGACCAGTCAGGAACTGGGACCAGTTTTTCATGAACATCCTTAGAGATAAATAGGCCAACATATTTAGATCCCCCCGCAAAAATACAAGCAAAGTCACTCTAAAGTTAGATGGTTTCATCATGAATACTTGTTGTAGGTTACATTACCACATTATAGCTGTATGACCTTTCACACACACACACACACACACACACACACACACACATACACAAAATGAAATTTTAGATCAATAAGGCATTCTAAATTTAAGTTCCAACATTCAGTAAAGCTTGTCCACCGTGCATCAGCTGAAACTAAACCTGACAAAGACACGCAGGAACTTACTGTCCTGAAGAACAGGAGCAGGTGTCCGTTTTCCACACAGTTCTGGGAAGATCTGAGCATTGCATGTCTTAAGAAAAGTCACAAGAATCGTCACCAGAAGGCTTGTGGTCATGAAAGTGAAAATGGTGGCGCAGTACATCCCTAAGGTCACAGAAAAAATGTCATGTTATATCATTTCTCATACCACTGAACCTCAAGACTGCTTATGAAACCACACAGTGCCATTAATACATGAATCTGTTACTCTCGGTCCTACCATAGTTACAGTATATGGAAAGAGCAGAGAGTGGAGACGAACCGATCACTGGAAGCTGATTAGAGGTGGAGGGCAGCATGTCGTTCAAGATCAGCAGCAAAACGGAAATGGCCAAGAGGACAGTCACCTTAAAGCCTAACTTTTCTCCTTTGTCATCATCAATAAAGAAGGACGCCAAGTCCAGGGCCAGGAAGTACAAGATAGGTAGCAGGAAGATGACTACATATAGCAGGGGCTTCCTCTTAATGGTAATCTGTAGGTTGAAAATATAATTGTATTAAAGTTATACAACAATCACATCATCACCAAAAGGCTTCTAATGTTGATACTGTGTTTGGGATTATCATGGTATCTTTAACAGGGTAAAGTACACATCATGACACTTGTGTGATACCCCTTGGAGCGGCTCTTTTAGATTGCTCTCAACCCCCCAAAATTCATGGGGGTTACATTCCAAGAGCACCCGCGAAATGTGAAAAAACGTGCATTTGTGATGTGGTAAGAAAAATGTCGAAAAATGCCTATTTTATAGTCTAAACCCTAAATACGCACCCAAATATACTCCCAAAAATATATCCCAAAAAAGGTAAACTCGAGACTGCCGAACTGCAGCTGCCTGATATGTGTCACAGGGCAGCAGCCAATCAGCAGCAAGGATAAATGAATAACACTCTTGGATTGTCTACTTTCAAACCTCCTGCACCTGAGTACAGCTCTCTTTGTGTTCTCTTGACAGTACCAACAAATGAACAAGTACAAAACTTTACAAAACTATATTTTTTTATATATAATATAATATAATCTTAATAATATAGCAATAAAATGCATGAAAAATTATATATAGTTACGTTCCAAGAGCACCTGCGTATAGTGAAAACCCGCGTTGTTGTGGTGATGTTAAAAAAAATGCTTAAAATAGTGTAAACCCTAAATATTCCCACAAAATGCTCCCAAAACACTTGAATTTCATTTTAAACTCCTTAGCCTTAAAGAAAATGTAAAGATAAACCTGTATCCTTTCTGTGCAGTTTACACTGAACTTCAGCAGTGCTAGAATGTAAAATACTGATGTTACCCCTGTATAGACTGCACTGTCATTCATGCACGGGCATTTTCTTTGGTATGCGCTGTCGTTTTCATTGGCATAAGCAGTTAAATACAGTACTAGATCTATTTAATTTACACTAATAAAAATACAGGGCTTTAAGAAGAACTAAACTTGTTACTAAGACTGTATCGCGAGATCTGTACCGTATATGTGAGCTGGTCCCATGCTCTTCCAGGCACTTCTATCGTAGATTTGGACATATTAATGCTGATAAGGTCCCATTCTCCTTGGCTTTTGTACAACTGCTTTGATCTCTGAGTCAGCATGGAGGCGTTGGAGTAGGAATTAATCTGAAGCTCTCCGACTGCAGAACAGTGAGGAAGAGGTGGTTTAACAGGTGAGAATGATACTGTCGCTTCAGACTAGTGATAATCTTGTTTGACTGTAAACCCCCTGTTTCCAGCCCTTTAGAGTAACAGTAGTAGTTTAAGGCCTTATCAGCAACAATGGTTGTCATGGCAAACAGGTATATTAAACAATATCAATAATTTGAAAACAAGAGACTGGATTTACAAATAAACACTTTACAAATAAAGCATCTAAATTAATATTTCATAAAAAAAAGACATCTTGTTAAAGGCATCTTGCATACTATTTTGGCAGTAAAACCGTTGCCTTGTGTTACTTGAAGCAGAACAACAAAGTGAAATATGTTAAACTGAAAATACCATATTACAAAACTGACATGATGGGGTTCTTCATCTTTTAATAAAACCCATGTCTAGAATGACCAATGCAGCATGTTGTACAGAATTTTTGATCATATCTAATTTGAAAATAAAACCATTGTCTCTTATTAACAGCAGGATTAATTTCATGCAATTTGTCATTGATACAGTTTTCCTCCAGCTCTTTAGATGAAGGACAGGATGTGATATGACTTCACATGTTTTATCACCGTTTTGATTTGAATCAATGAGCTTCATACACCAGTTTAACATTAAAGAGGGTCCTCGAGTTTCAATACGACATTTCGCGCTCACATGGGCAAATTTTATTGGCACATGACGGAAGAATGAGTATGAGAGAGGGAGTATAGCAGTGTTCCATTTGTGTTGTTTGTTCAGAGGCTTTTTGGCCTTCATCATGGCTTCTGAAATTTTTTACAGTAATTTATTGAAATTTCTTCTTTTACTTCAGTACAGTGTACAAGTATATTTATTTATGTGTATCTATGACTTTGTTGTGTTTTTATGTTCTAGATTATGATTTTAGGATCAGTAAGTGACTGAGGCTAGGGTGTTTCAGCTTACACCAAAATTTTGTTCGTAACTCAAGGACCCCCTGTATCAGGTAAGTTTAACATCAAGCCAACAAGAAATACTTGCGTTTCACTGGTTATTTATGTGTGGTCATGCAAAAGTCTGGGCGCACCAGTTGTTAATTTTCTAACTGAAAAGAAGTGCACATTCTCTACAGAACACACATTTTGAAGCCATAAGTAGTGTTTTCAGGAGAGAAAATACTCCTTATGCATTATTTTGACTTCATATTTTATATAGTTCTCACTACAGTGAAATGATGACGGTTGTGATTTAAAAAGATTGTGTGATTTCATGCTGTGAAAAAGAGCTGTAATGAAAAATAAATGAAAAGCTAAATATACAACTAGAGTGCATTTCCGCAGAGAAAATGCAAAGTGTGCTTGCTCAAATGCAGAACACAGCGTTAGCATTAGCACAGCATTAGCATTAACCTAGCGTTAGCATTAACATAGCATTAACTTTAGCATAGCGTTAGCATTACCATTGCGTTAGCATTAGCTTAGCGTTAGTATTAATATATCGTTTGCATTAGCATAGTGTTAGCATTAGTATCAGTATAGCATTAGCATTAACATAGCGTTACCATTAGCATAACGTTACCATTAGCATAGCATTACAGGGCGTGACCTTGTTCAGTTTTCACATGTAAGTCATTGGGGGCGTGACCTGAGGTCTCATATGAAGTTTCATGAGGTTTGGTCTCTGTATGGAGACTGAG
>JBBPDE010038110.1:0-10127 GCA_037974605.1 Nannopetersius ansorgii
CCGCCGGCCGAGCGCCGGTGCTGAACGCCCGTGTGGACGCTCTGATTCGCTTCAATGAGCAGAAAAACGGGCGGCGCCAGAAAAACGCCTGGTTCAGACGTCCGTGTGAACGAGGCATTAAGGTTCAGAATTCAAAAGGGGGTCAAACCCGATACTGGCGCGGTGGCTGGTGAGTGCGGATCAAGCAGAGGTGCACAATGATACTGGAAGCATTTTAGTACCATAATACAGTCACCAGCTGTGGACAGATGTTTAGATTTGATATTTCAAACTAGTATTTAAGGAGGTACTGTGGAAAAAAAAACTGCAGGGGGTGCCAGGCAACTAAAATATTTATTTTACTGTATTTGTAGCCCCAAAGACATAAATGCTATTTTTTTTTATGGCTAATCCAAACAGATGTCTGCATGTACTGAAACCTACAGGGTCCATCATTGGTACTAATTATTTTGTACACCAGAGATATATAAATTTTTTATGCTCATTTCCTCCAGTGTGTGTGTGTGTGTGTTTGTGTGTGTATGTATGTATATATGTATACACACTCAAGCAAAAAGGCATAAAAAATAGGATGTCTCTCTCTCCCTCTCTTTCTCTCTCTTTCACTCTCTCTCTATCCTACCAGTCAAAAGTTTGGACACGCCTTCTCATTCAACAATTTCCTTTGCTTTTATTATTTTCTACATTGTAGATTAATATATATTGAAAACTAAATGATGAAGCAACACATGGAATTACGCTGTAAACAAAAAAGAGTTAAAGAAACCAGACTCTGTTCTGTAATAAGGGAATGATGGACTGTTGTTTTTTACTTAGTGCCATAATGTGCAGTGGAACCGTAGTGGAACAGGACACTAACTGTGGACCAACCCGACCCTCACAGCTGATGATCCCAAACACAGTAAGAAGGACAGAAACTCCACTAATGAACTCTTGAGGAAGAAACTCCTGTTAATTAAACACCATTCCAGGCCGATTCCTCATGAATCTGATTAAAAAAATGAGTGTGCAAAGCTGCATCAGAGCAACAGGTGATGTTTTCAGTATTAATCTACAATGTAGCCCATAATAAACACAAAGAAAGGCGTTATGTGAGAAGGTGTGTCCAATCTTTTGACTGGTAGTGTATATTACCGGAAATCTCATTTTGAAAAATTATTACAAGCTTTTTCATTTCACCCTCTCAGTGATGGACCCTTTAGGGCTCTCATTTTAACTCGAAGGGAAATCACTTTTATCAAAACAATGAGATACTGATTGTAAACGAGGCTCGAGTGATTTTACAGGTTATTCTGGGTAGTACACCTGCAGGACGCTTTTCATTCTGCAGCTTTGGTGTTTGGCTGAAAGCTGCAAGCGAAAATTGACCACTGTGAGAGAAAGAGAGGCAGCGGCTCCAGTCTGCCTTTCTCTTGTGTTTCACTCAGGTGCCGAAGCTGAGACTCTTTAAAGGCCAACAGCTCCTTTCAGCAGGTCTGCTGTGCCATCCTGTGCTTACCCACCTTGTCATGTGGTGCCAGGCAAGCAAAACTGGGAAGGTTATGAAGTCGTGGAGCACATTTTCCACTCACTCCTGCTCTCGGCTCGGTCAGGCAGTGAGCTAGCTTCGCTTAAATTTGTAACGTTTTCAAGAAATATTTGCTTTGTCTGGTTATCAGCTTCTAAAAGTGCCTTTTATTCTTGGTTATGCAGCACGACAGAATAACATCATCAAACGAATGCATTGCATCAGGCATTATGATTCTGAAATATTATGCATTTAAAAAAATATTTTTTAATTCACTTTTAAAGTATTGCTGCTGATAAACAGCTCTTTTTTGGGGCAGTTTGTGAAGAGAAATGGCCTCTGGGCAAGTTCTGCTGCCAAAGTCAAGCCTCTAAACCAAGGGTCCATCTAAATAAACCTCTCTTGAGCTGCTAGAGCGCTGAAACGGGCCTTTTGGATGAGCCTCATTATAACTCATAATGCAGCCGTTCAACCTCTAGTTCAGGTTATACAGTGCGTGACCTGATAATATGGACACCTTTACTGCCAGCCCTGGCTTCTCTCATCTTTGGTTGGGGCAGGCCTGTCTTATATAACACTTCTGGAGCTCTAGCGAGGCGGCGTGTCCTCTCTGCCCGCTGGACATGCGAGCAGAACATGTGTAGGTTGCCATCTTGTGCCATGTTTTCTCACTACAGTGGTGAAAGTAGCCCTGACCTGCTGCAGACACGCCAGCCCCTGCTATTGCACCGCCCCGGCGTCAGCCTCATTAAAGGAGCCCACTGCGCTTTCTCGGGTTTCCAGAACCATTTCATTTAGCAAAGCATGCAGGAACAAAAGATGAGTAGGAAACAACTCACACACATACACACACACAAACACACAAAAACACACACACACACACAAAAGCACACACACACACACACACACACAAAAAGCACACACACACACCCAAAAGCACACACACACACACACCCAAAAACACACACACACCCAAAAACACACACGCACACACACACACACCCAAACACACACACCCCCAAACACACACCCAAAAACACACAAAGACGAGATCAAGTCTATTTGAAATCACTCTGTATTTCACATATTAAAGTGGGGTCTTCTCCCACCGTATAAAGACTTCCATTTACAGTGCAAAGTGCAAAGGTTAACGACGTCTTAAAAACCCACAAGCGGTTAACGATCGTCCAGTTTCAGCTGATCACGTTCATCTGGACACCTGGCTTTTGGCTCAGAAGACGATGGATGCAGCCGTAAAGTAAAGAAGAATGCGAATGCTCCACGTAAGAGAAAGAGAACCACAGTGTGAGGATGAAGTGTTCTGCTTTATCAAACCTCCCCTACACTTACGCTCTCAGAGGAGTAGCCGAGTACTATCAAAATGATCTTTTTGGCAATAGAACAGTGGTATCGGGCCTCAGGTGCAGATGCTCGTCGGGGTACAGTGTACAGGATCTGCATTTTAGAATGTTTTTGCACATTTAAACACCCCCCTGTCCGCTCCATTGGAAACGCCTGCCTTGACTACAGCCCACCCTCTAGCTCTTCTGAAGTCAGAGCCACGCCTGGCAGGATATTTCTGCCCACCTGGCAGTAACAGCGACATGTGTAAAAAGCACAGCTTGTGTCTGATACACTCGTCCCAGCGCCACACACTACCATGCTGAGAATGGAAAGTGGGCAGCGAGCGGCGGCACAAGGTTGGCATTTCAAATTAAAGCGGACAGTAAACTCAGCTTCCCATAACGCTCCCATGGCAGGCTTTCCTAGACTCTTTTGTTCAGGGAATGTACGCAAAGTAACTTCTTCTGGATTATAAACACAAGCACACATCATCACCACACCTGCATGGTATAAGAAAGAGACATCTTCTAGATCTTTGAAGGATACATAAAATAAATTATGCAAATATATGCCCTGCAGATGTTACAGTCCAGCGGAACAAGGAAAGCAACCATTTCTTAAAATCATCTCGAGAAATATCAAAAATATGCTCTGTTTCATATATATATATATATATAGATATCTCAAAATCCTCTTTATAAAACATAGACTGCTTGTTTTCCCATTTAGTCCCTTCCAGACCTCACCTTTTACAAAGCTAACGACCGAGAGAAACTCGCTGTTCTCTGTTCAGTGTAATGATATCAACTGCGACGGCTAAAGTGGATCCTGTTACACGTTTGGACTGTTTTAGCAGCAATATTATTTCACTCTCGTCGTGACAAGTGCCTTAAGCTACAAGAAACGATGGTTTTGGGGTCGCTCTAGAAAAACCATTTCTGCTACAGAAATGAGACGGAACCACACAGTCAGACATGGAGTGAAAAAATAGAATTTGAAAGATAGTCGTATGCTCGGGTTTATCCCATAATTGTTTTTTTTTTTTTTTTTTTTATCGTTTCTTAGGAATTTCTCTCTCTTTTTTTTTTTTGCAACTGAAAGAGCACGCCACCCCTTCTGGTCGAATGGCAAGGACGCAGAGGAAAACATTCTCCTCCCCGGTGTACAGTATGATTAAACACAGCCTCTAATTGTAGATGACTCAGCCGGGTAGCCATAAGTTGCAGGGCTTTTTTTTTTTCGGGCAAAGATTCCTGCTTTTGTCGTACTTTTTCCTACAGTCTAAAGCGCTGCCTTTGGGGCCAGCGGCTGTAAATTATTCGGTAGCGGTTCTGAGGGCTTTCTGTCAGATGCGGTGAGTCCTCGCTGAGCATCACATGACGAAATTGAGGTGATCAGTAGGTTGTCTGCGAATGGTGTCTCTTCCGGCGTACGAAGGGACCTGCGGGGGGAACACAAGAAGCGCATTAGCATGAGCCTCACGACGCAGGAAAAATAGGACTGAACTGGCGAAACGGGAGTGAATATGAGATTAGTATTGAATAAAAACTGAGGTATGTGCAGCATGCTTGGCGTCTAGGGCTGCCCAACACGGGTGAAACACGTCGGGTGGACGAGAAGCAAGAAACATAGTATCAAAACCGGATGCCGTTCTCATGCTACACCACGATGTGCGGTTTTTGTGATGTTAGATATGCTGGAAAAAGCAGTGACAGACGGAACAAATATGAATATTCAGCGTTTCACACTCTGAGCTAGAATAAATTTAATTAAACAGGCTTAATTGGGCTCTCTTTGTAATGAACCATGCAGTTTTTCAGTGTTCTGGCAAGTCCTGGCAAAATGAGTCAGTATCAGAAAAGAACTGTGGAACGATGATTTTTGGCATAATTTATCCCAATACAACACGAAATCATGTATAAAATACTAGGGTTTGCAATATACTTAAAATGTTTTGTTGTCATGTGGTTAACTATTAGCACTAAACTGTTTAGTGGGTGCTTATAATCAGTATCAACATCAGTATCAGCACTAGTGCCACGCCAATATCACAATAACAATTAACAAATGATTTTTTTGGACAGATATACCCACATATACACTGTTTTCACTTTGTTTTTGCCGCTTCCCATTACAGTACTGTGTGGAATGTAGGGATTAGTGGTGATGACTGGTTGGTGGGCCTGCATTATTCATTTATGTCGTGGCTTCATAACACCTGCACTTAACACTGAAGACTGTGCATCAGTCTGTGCTCTCTCTAACAGAGACAATGCTTTGAAGAACCATCTAATTTAAAGGTTTTTAGGGAACCAAAAATGGCTCTCCTAAACCAAGGAGCCCTTTTTGGCACCTTTATGAGTCTATAAAGCAGACAAGAAAGCATATTTGGATCTAAGAAGCCTATTAGAAAGCATATATATGATTATAAAGCCTGTATGTGTCTATAACGCCTATAAGAAAGTCTATGAATATATAGAGCTTACAAGAAAGCCTATTTGACTCTATAAGAAGCCTATATATAGGCCTTTGGACAGCCCAAATATACACTGTTTTAAAAAGGTACCAAGTATGGTCAAAAAGAACTATGCTTGAAAAGGATTTGTGAGCTTGAAGAACCCTTCTACACCAACATGAACGTTCTAGAGCATTTTACAACATTAGACATGACGACTGCACAATAAATACATCGTTTAATTATTGTCATTATATCGATCTCTGCAATGTTGATATAACAGGGTTTCTGATAGAGGGACCTATCACTGCTCCAGGGGAGTTACTGGGTGTATCAAGGTCTTCATGTAATTTAACAGAAGTCTAATCAGTCTTCTGTTAAAGACACTGAATCGCCAAAGTGTTTTTAAAGGGCTCATATTCTGTTCAAGATCCTTTATTTGTCACATGCAGTCATACAAGTACAACACACAGTGAAATGTATCCTGAACCGCTCCTTTACTGACTGTGCAAACATTAAAACAATAAGTAAATTATAAATTAAAATCTGGACATTTTCAGAAACCCAAATAAAATAAAGAAATGAGTACAAGTAGAAGTATAATGTAAGTAAATTAAAAATATATATATATATATAAATCAAAAATTTTCTGAGACACAGATCTAAAGTAAGTAACGTAAAAATAGGAGCACCACCAGTTAAGTGAAATATATAGACTGATTTTTTTTTTTTTTGTATTCATATAAATAAATGTAGCAGCAATATGTACATTGTGCAAATGGAATTTTAAAGTGCATTGTGCAATAATAGCACAGCAATATAAAACATAGTGAAAAGTGACCAGAGTAATGTAAACAGAGTATATGAATATATGAGTATATATATATATATATTAGTGATGCTCCGATTGATCGGCCACCGATCGTGATCGGCCGATATTGGCTAAAAATAGCTTGCGAACCCCAAAAGCGCTGATCAAAAAAGCCGATCACGACGTAAATTACTCACGCGACTTTTTCACACGCGCAGCACGGCGCACAGCAGAGCAACAGCAGAGCGGAGCTCACCAGCGGCGGCATGAGTTCTCCCGTCTGGAAGTGTTTCAAAGTGTCCGCAAGCTACGATGACTTTCACCTTGATATTTTAGCGCAAGAGCAGATTTACTCTCTTTCTCTCTGTCTTTTTCAATATAGTTAAGTTAGAGTTGGTTTAATTCCTACAAGCGGTGAAAACTCTGCTAGATTATAGATAAAAGATTCCCAGTCCCCTGCCATACCGTGATCGGCAGTCATCGGCGATCGGCAGATCATGATCTTGGTGATCGGTAATCAGTGATCGGCCCCAAAAATGCTGATCGGAGCATCTCTAATATATATGAATGTGTTGGGTTTGTGACATCAAAAATAGGTGCAAAATTTTTGCACCTTTGTTTCCACTGATGGAAATCTGAAGAACGTATGGAAACATAGACCTCAACTATATCCAAACTCCAGAAAAGTGATGCTGTCAGCCCTTTAATTTATACAGCTACTGCGATGTAGCAGAATAATTGCATTGATGATATTTTATGAATTTCGTTCAGCCTTGTTAGACTTACACATCTCATTTACAAAAATGAGGTTCCCAACCACCGTACTGGGCCATGGGTTGATTGATATCGGGCCACATCGATGCGCACAGGGAGTTTAAAAGTTTGGGGAGGTTGTAATAGGCTACTTTCTGCTTCAGGGATGTTTCACAGGGGCCCAACAGAAAAAGACAAGACTGAGCAGGATTGAAGACGAGAATGGGAACGATGCTAATCAGAAACGACAGTGAATCCACAGAGCAGACAAAAACCAGCTAAAGAGAATCAGAAGAAGCCAGAAGGAGAATCACCAAGAGAGTCACATTTACATTTTACCAATTCAGACCTGCTGAAGTAACTTCCCATAAAAGCAGCCCATGAAAAGTAATGCAGCAAATCCCTCTATATTAACTGGTGTAGCTTGTTACATGCGGCAGTGAGCTGTCGAGTTTAGTTTACCTTCACTTTGTTTTTGCCGCTTCCCATTACAGTACTGTGTGGAATGTAGGGATTAGTGGTGATGACTGGTTGGTGGGCCTGCATTATTCATTTATGTCGTGGCTTCATAACACCTGCACTTAACACTGAAGACTGTGCATCAGTCTGTGCTCTCTCTAACAGAGACAATGCTTTGAAGAACCATCTAATTTAAAGGTTTTTAGGGAACCAAAAATGGCTCTTCTAAGCCAAGGAACCCTTTTTGGCACCTTGTGAGAGAGCAGCCTGTCTTTACCCCCCCATAAGAAAGCCTTTATGAGTCTATAAAGCCGATAAGAAAGCATATTTGGACCTAAGAAGCCTATTAGAAAGCATATATGAGGTTATAAAGCCTATAAGAATGCCTGTATGTGTCTATAAAGCCTATAAGAAAGTCTATGAATATATACAGCTTACAATAAATCCTATTTGACTCTATAAAAAGCCTATATAAAGCCCATAAGAAAGCCTATCTGAGCCTATAAAGTGAGAAAATCTGCTTGAATCTATAAAACCTATATGTCTAAATACCTATAAGAAACTCTACATGTCACTATAAAGCCTGTAAGAAAGCCTAAATGAGTCTATAAAGCATATAAGAAAGCCTATATGGGTCTGTAAAGCCAATAAGAAAGGCTTTATGAGTCAGGTACCGTCTGATTCATGTTACACTCATGCAGTTGCGGCTATTTCTACAGCAGAATGTATGTAAAGCAGTTCTTTCTAAGTGAAGCTCAGTCAAAGGATAAAGAAATAAGTGGGCATTCACACCACCAGCAACAATTCCCATTGTTGTAGCCGTAATCACGCAATGTCAACTTGCTGTTTGTAAATAATCGGATCCGGTTGCATCTGGCTCTGCTTGCCGTGAGTACAGTGGGCTTGCTGGGTAAAAATAAGACACTGGTGTGTGTGGGATGGGAGTGGTGAAGGACATTGATTTTTTCCTCCCACACTGGGGAAAAGTGCACCGCGAGAGCCAAGCTGTCTCTAAGGAGACATCTCAGAAAACAGAAAGATTAAATCTGTTACCGCAACGAGATGAGAGTCACGCCACTCCGGCAGTGTGACATTTATTTCAAGCCATCGTGATGAAACTGTGAAATCGTGTCCGTTTATTTATCTTCTAACACGGGTGACAAATCGCTCTACAGTAAGGAACATAAAAGGGCTTCATCCATTCTACACACCGGCCAAGACTACAACTCTACAGTCTACGCTGTGATATTTATGTGCTCACAACTCTCCGCCCTTTCGGCTTCTGACTCGTCCTTTTTTCTCAATATTTCAGATCACATTAGCCAACTGGCATCAGACGATTTTGGTTTCTAACACGTTCATCTATCCATCTTTAGCCAGGGCTGTGGAGCTCCTGGAATCTGTCCAGTCATAGGGAGTAAGGTGGAGAAGACTAACACACTCACAGTCACAACTGGGGCAATTTATGATGCTTCTCCACTGACGCAAGGACCGCGATCAATTAAAGTGACCCATACCTGAACTGCACCCGAGCTGCTGGACGGCAGGGCCAAAAGTGGGCCCCAGCCAAGCTGACGGCTTCACTGCTTTCTGATTGGTTGAAATGTTGTCACGACAACAGACAGCTCTGGAAATTTGCCACTGTTTATTTTATTCTGTCTGTGCAAATAAAACAAAGAAACAACAAGGTTGATCCAAACTAAAACTGGGAACCACGACAGTCTGTTTGGGCTGAAGATACATTTCAGTGGGAGTTTTCCTTGATGCCAACAAATATATCTTTAATGCTGTGAGAAATGCAAACGTGTACCAGGCCATCCTTAATATGTTAGATGGTTAGATATTCATCACATGACTAAAGAATGAAGAGATTTTTTGAGTCAAACAATAATAAAAGATTAAAATAACAAAGGCAGCTCTGACAGAAAACCTTTTCGCTATAAACAGTCATCATTTTTTATGTCACCCTTGCACTGCTGACACATCAGAGACACGGTTACCAGGCGGAGCTACACTGGACAGTCAAAGCTTGCTGCAGGTTCTGTGCCGCCACAGCACAGTTTAGGTCATTTTAGGTGTTTTTAAGAGAAGTGCCTGTACTGAGTTTCTGGCAGAAAACCTCACTGACATGGGGGAACATCCAGACTCCACACAGAAAGGACCCTCAGCTACCTCATCTGGGAATCGAACCCAGGATCCTCTTGCTGTGAGACTAATGTGAGGAAGGTAAATCCTGTATCTCAGTGGTATTTCACAGTTATGCATGGCTCATTATGCTCTTTATATAACTCTTTACTTGATTCATAATATTTTATATGAAGGCACTCACACTGTAGAACAGAGCCTGAAGTAGAGATCTGAGGACAAACCTTCATTATTTTTTACAGTAATGGATGATTTAATATTGAGTTAATATTTTAAATAAACAGGTCTTAACTTTGGATACAGTTTAACTTGGTCATGAATGGGCTGGGAATGGAACCCAGGACCTTCTTGCTGGGAGGCTAATGTGAGGATGGTCAATTGTGTTTTTTCAATAGTATTTATGCGTGGTTCATTTTAAAACTCAATTAATATAGTATTACATTTTATACATTTAATTTTAATCTTTAATTTTTAATAAAGCATCCTGCCAGACAAAGTACAGCCATGACATGTAACAACAGCAACAAAAACAAAAACAATGGTATACGTAATTATAACATCCCTGCCACCTCAACATCCTCAGCACCCTCCTCCCAACACACTCAGTCTCTCCTCAACATCCTCCTCCCAACACACTCAGTCTCTCCTCAACA